>BMAO01012917.1:40945-60055 GCA_019973975.1 Trichonephila clavata
GAAAATGGGCAAACATTACATCAGAGTACAAATGTCTGAACATTCTACTACCCTTTGTAAATAGTAACAGCACCATTTAGCAAATAATATTTTCATTCCAAATTCCTCAGTCAAAATGTGATATACCCATTTAGATGATATCTTACATCTTCAACAGTTTCTCACACTTACAGCCAAAGATCCAAGACCACAGAAAGATCGAAGATCATTTTCGTGGAAGCACACATGCAGAGGAGTCACACTTGGTTAATCATTATGCATTTCTTCTAAGCACTCCCAAACTAATTTAAACTTCTTAGTCCACTTGGCAACAGCTGAATATGAAAAATGTATTTCAGTGTGTTCAGAAAATTGGCTTGCACTTCATTTGCATTAATCTTTTTTATGAAGTGCTTTGTCATTGCTCAAATCTTAATTATTTCCCATCTTTACAGATTACTACAGAACAAAAATAGAATGCAGGTCTAATAAGTCAAGTGTTCAATACTGTAGGGTAACTATTTACACTGTCAGATTCGAGATGTGCTAGCAGTGACCACCTTTAATGATCGACAATTTTCAAATAATTCCACTAATTTAAATTAAATAAAAATGAAACAAATGATTTAAAAGGATGGACCTTATGATTTATTTCCTTCTGTAATATCCGTATATGGAATACGAAGCATTTCATATTTTTCAAAACCAAGCAAAGAGCATACATATCATGTATCGAAATTTTATATTACTTTAAACAAAGTATCAAAATGTATACAATAACACAACTTAATGACACAAGATATATCTACTGACTAATTTAATTAGGGCAATGATAATGTCACAGAATTTCTTCATTTCCAGTGTAAATTCTGAATTATTGAATTTGACTTATTTAAATGAATTACAGAGCCTCCAGAACACTTTTGAAATGACCTGAAACCTGCAGATGAATCTCACAAATGGATTTAAAACATCTTTAGAAATAAAAGGAAAATACGAAAAGAAACAATTTTTTTAATTCTTTTGAATGTATTTCAATAAAAACAATAATAATACTTAAGATAGCAAGACAGAATTTTACAGAATAAATATAATGCTAATAAATTCAAAATGGCTTGTAGTTAAAAGCTTTAAAAATTGTTTCCTTAAAAAAATATGTACTTGATATTGAATCAAAATCTATTAATGATGCATAAAAGCTTTTGTAAAAAACAATTTAACAATTCAGTTTTAAGTCAAAGCCTTTTCTAATGGCTTTCTTTATGAGAAGGAAACTAAAACAACCATAAATAATACTGCAAAATGTGATCACATCTATATCTGCACTGTACAGTCATCAAAAAATGTGGATACCTCTAATAATACCTGTGACAGTGGTTGCAACTGGGCAAAATTCATTTCTACATTAATAGCTCAAAGATAACTGATAATGAAAAAAATGATTTAAATAAACATAATAAAACTAATTCCTAAAAATATATATGTTTCGGAACCTGACTTTTAGCATAAAAAATCTATGTTTTAATTTTCATTTGAATTTAATCACTAATCATACATAGCCAGAAAAAACATATAAAACCCTTTTTTTTGCAAGTTCAATTAAAACAATTTTTGCAAGTTCAATTAAGGACTTACTAGGTATATTCTTTTCATTCATTTTTTTCTCTAACATTTCAAGCTTTTTCTCCAGTTTCTTCATTTCATCTTGAAGTAGTACAACTTCATTGTCTTTAATGGTCAGTTTTGCAGAATGGACAATGGGTGATTTGTTACTGCCATCACGAATCAATTTTTCAGCAAGCTAATAATAAACAAATATTTGATTAACTCATCTCACATATCACTGTTTGTAGTACAGTATATCCTGAATTTAGGCAATAGGTGGAACAGAGTGATAACCACATAAATTGAATTTGCATACGTCGGGGTATGATTTTGCATATAAATACATATAAATCACTTTTATTTGGGGTCGGAGACAAAAGAAAGTAATAATTTAGAAAAAGTAATTTTAATAAAACCTCAGAAAACACAAATGCAAAATCGCAGAACGAAGTTATTTTGATGTAGAAGTTTTGATAAAATCTAAGCCTACTGGCTCAAAGATATTTTTTCTCCAGCAAAATTTTCTAGTAGCATGCTAATAATTGTTTTGTTGAAAAAATACTCTCATCATTGCAGTCTATATTTACTAAAATTTGTAACCCTTTTTCAATTAAACCGTGACCATCTGCGAAATTCTCAACCATCATTCAATCTTTTGATTAAACTGAGTCTAAAGAAGCACGTTCTTCATTCTTCAATGCCTTACTCATGCATTTCTATGAGCTCATTAATTGTCGACTCTTGATTGTGAGAATCCAGTAGTTTTTGAATGTCATCAATATACACTTCTAAGCTTATTTGTCTGGCAAGATTGACCACATAAATCACATAGACCACACCAATCACATAACCAATTTCATCAGCCCCCCCCCCTCAAACAAATGATCAATTGACGAGATTTGAAATTCGCATATCTCCGGGTATTACTGTACATCATACACATCTCTATCTCGAAATATAAAATTAACATGTTACTTCTAGAAAAACAAAATAAAAAGCAAAAATTTGTTTGATCATAATTAAATACACCCAAACAAATAAAATTATATTTTGAACAGCATTGGTTAGTTGGTCCTGAATTAATATAGTACATCTACTATCAAAATACAAGTGTCAGCTACATTCTTTGTTTCAAGCAGAAGTCTTTAAGTCAGTCTCTAAAAAGAAAGGAATTTAGCTGTGGCTGAGCTTTATCCTCTGTTAGGCATGCGAATCTTTGAGATGCACAGTAAAATTTTTATTTGTGTCACATCTCCATAGTGAGTGGGAACACGTCCCTCCTTCATCTATCTGTCTTTCACACTTGCACTAGGGTTCAGTGCTAAGGATGTAGTTGACCGCTACACATTTCGGGTAACAGAGCCCCTTGAATCCAATAGATGCAGTGCACCCAATGACGTAATTTTTAATGTCTTCCTGGTTTTTTGTTAATTTTCCTGTTTTCCTGCAACATAGAGTGTGAAGTGGCACGTTTTTTGATCCTGATAGGACAGAACCCGGGACCTCTCTCTCTCTTTGGATCTAAAACTGAGTAACTTAACCACTACACCAAAATGATCACCATAGTGCGGAGGTTGTTACTGGCTTATATAGATTGTATCACTACACAC
Source organism: Trichonephila clavata (assembly GCA_019973975.1). NCBI lineage: Eukaryota > Metazoa > Arthropoda > Arachnida > Araneae > Nephilidae > Trichonephila > Trichonephila clavata. The sequence goes on from BMAO01012917.1 coordinate 44,140, forward strand.
TCCCCTACCAGAGAGTTGGTTAGTCGAACGAACAATATAGTTGTTAATGGGAGCATTCAGTTTCTTGTGTGTTGGATGTCATGTGTTGTTGCATCATGTTTATCTGACGATTTTTTTTCTTGGTTGCTCTCTTGCGTCATGTTTATCTGACAAAATTTTTTTTGTTTCCTCTCTTTTTTTTTTGTGGATAGATGGCGCCACGACAGATCAGTTGAGGTTTCACTTTTCTTAGTTAAGCTAGGGTCATCAAATGAAGTGGCACACTTTTATCCTGATAGGACAGAGCCCGGGATTTTTGGATCCGAAACCGAGTAACTTAACCACTACACCAAAATGATCACCATGGTGCGGAGGTTGTTACTGGCTTATATAAATTGTATCACTATAAGTGTAGTTTCCAGTTTTATACTAAAATAACTCAAGCTAAGTGTTTTGCAACTTCTTTAAGATGGTTTTTCTTCTGGGAGTAGATATGTATCTGAGAGATGCTGGTATGAGAGTAACATTCACATGCCTCATTCATTATGACTCAGAAATGAAAAAATATCTGAAGTACATTTCCCAATTTGATATGAACAACCAAGAGAAACAACACTAAGAGCTTTGGAGTGGAAGTACTGTTCTCCTTTTCAGGAGATCAAGAAAAGAAGACCATCAATATTTTGTTGTGTAAAATGTGAAAAATTCATGTGCCTTGATGATTTGTGAAGACTGCAACAAAGGATCTCAGATTATAAATAGGTAGTGAAAACTAACTACTCTAACTTTGTGAAGTGTTTTTTGTTTAAATTGAAATTTCTAATTATATCTTAAATATAATATTATGACCTGTGTAACATATGTATGTATCTAATGGAGAGTCAAACTTATGCCAAAATAACTTATTAACAAATTGCTTCATCATTAAGTATATTTACTATAATTTTTTATAGATGTAATTAGTTTTTTTCATTGAGATGGTTACTAAAAAAAATTAACAATTTTTCTATGTTTTTTAAAAAAAATTTCAATACACGAATTAATGCATTAACCTACTTTTTTGAGCCACATTCCTGTTTTAAACACATCATTTTAACAACATTCCTTTTAACACATCATAGCTCCTTTGCTTGTATCATTTAATCCCTGACAGCCATTGAATGCTTGGGTATTACAGGTAGATAAGTACTTCTACCTATTACTTCAGTAATAATCCATTATTTTGACAGGTATGTGACTATAGATAATACAAAAATTAAACATTTCATTGACAGACACTGCACCTTATATGAATATTTTAACACATTACATTTTAAAGTAAAATTTCGCCAATAAAATGATAAATCATCATCAAACATAAATATGAGTTGATGCATCTGAGAGATGCTGCACACCTATAGATGGAACTTCTAGAAGCATGCCTAGTGGAGGATTTAACATTATTCTTAATTTTTTCCTTGACATATTGCTTTTTGCTGGCTGCATACACTTTTAATAAAGTAGAACCCTAAGCATTAAAAGTGTAACAAATCAGAGATCTTAGTACACAACTGTTGAGCATCCAAAATTATGGTAATCTCAATATGAAAATATTTTAACTTCTTGTCACTTTCCTCTTGCAGAATACTTCACAAAATGTATGAAAAACGAATCACTGACCAATTTAAACAAGTTGAAATGTTTCCTTTGGTGAAAATCAGACCATGAAAAATTTTATGTACTGCTTATGTACTTGATGCTTTTACTTATGGTGAGAATGAAGGTTTTATAACGGATACCTGTTTTAAAATTCTTCTGATCTACATTAAAAGTAACAAAAATTGCAGGATTATTCCTTTAAAATAATTAGTTAAAAATTTTCATATAACACTGTGCTGCATGTTCAGTAATATTAATTAAAGATAAGTTTAAAAGTTACCCTATACATAACTCACACAGCTAAATCTAAAATTTAAATGTTAAAAAGCAATCTCTCTTTATAATTTAACAAGATTTTACTAAATTATTTTTGTACTGAAATATCGAACCAATACCACTGGTGAATTTCAATTAATTTTTGCTTTCATTGGAAAATGTTGCAACAAATGGTAGACATTTTGGCGATTAAATCTCTGGCATGAAGTTAATTTGCCACAATAAATTATTGCCGTATGGTTAATATGTAACTACCAAAATATTACCTTTTTAATCTTTTCATTTCTATCATGTAACTTTTCATTCTCAAGCTTTAAATTGTCCATCTTTTTCTCCAAAGACTCATACAACTGTTTGAAACTATAAAAAATAATAATAATAAGTCTCATTACTCTACATCAAAAGTATAAAATTCCTCACTAAAGCATTCTGGGATAATTTGAATACTGTTCAACAAAACTGATATTACACAATATAAACTGGACTTTTTATTTTTTAATTTGTAAAAATCAAAATATTTGAAAAGACAGTAAATGACAAAAAAAGGTAAAATCACTGCAAGTTTCTAAATAATTTTTAATTCTATGTACAATTATCAAAAACCACAATTTGTACATAGAGTATTTATTAATGTTGCACTTAAGCTGCGCAAGGGCAGTTGCGACAGGCCTTGTAATTTTGAATTGTTGTCAAGAGATGATGATGACACTTGAGCTAAAACCCTATTCTCCAAATCTCCACACCAAAGTGAGTACTTTAAGCCTTGACAGATTTAACAGCATTAGCCATTCTACATGATGGGTCTTCTGTGGCATCAAAACTATAAACTGCGACTTGATACCATTGACCATGAATTCACAGATACTGGGCTACCACACACCATACCATAACTTGCATATTGTTGTATAAAGTAAATAAATTTAAAAAGAAAATAAATATATAAAATTCTGATTGCCTAAATTTACTGCAATAAATTTAGGAAGTCTGCTTGGAGCTTTGGAGTTGAAGAATTTCTTCTTTTTTAATTATTCATCAAATATATCTCTGCTTTTGTTTATTTTCTCATTGTATTCTTTCCACCATTAAAAGTTTTTGAGTGATGAATTTAACAGATGTGATAATCAAAGATAAAACAGCTATTAATTTAAAATATATATATATATATATAATTTATAGCCAATTGGCCGAGTGGTAGCGTATCACGCTTCTACAACACAGGCCTGGGGTTCTATCCCCGGGCTTAGCAAGGTCAACTCAGCCTTTCATCCCTTCAATATGTCAATAAATGAGTACCAAGTTTGCTTGTGGACTACACACTGGGGGGTTCATGTTAGACTGACCAACTGTCCAGGATATAGTTTAGTTTATACAATTTATAGACATGTCCAATTTCAATTATGCATTTACATTACTATGCTTTCAAGATGTCATACAGAAAAGGAACCGATATCTAATGGTACACTCTAATCAACAAACAATCTGGACTTATGAATACTTTTAAATGCTTGATTTCAGACTATATAAATTATATTTAATAGTGGAGGGTAAAAATTTCTGATATAAAATTAAATTGTTTTCACAGCATCTTTAGAAATAATCTGGTGATTTACATAAGCAGTGTACTGTAAATTTCAAACAAAATGAATGATTGTCAAAAGAAAGACACCCCTCATACCTTTACATTTCTTATCACAGCTGAATATAAATGGTAATATACTATAAGCTCAAAAATGATTAATTTATGATTTAATTGGTCTATCAATTAATCTAGTTAGTGAATTTCTTAACATTTCCTTTTTGCTCCCATCAAAATTTCGGGGTGATATTTCTCCTTTATTTCTTACACCTGTGATATTTCCAGGCTGAACTGTTCAAAAGTAACATGCAAAAAAGATTAAAACTATCTATTTCTTACGCCCAGAATCATATTTATTTCTCACCAGATGGCAGTACCAGAATATTAATAACGTGTTTAGAGATAATTAATTAAACATATATATTAGCGATATGTTTTTGTAACCTTAGCTCAATTACTTTGTTCTGCCGTTCGTGAATACATGTGGGTTGCATTCTATGATAAAATGTATATTGTATAACTTTATGGAGTTAGTCAGGAAGTGAATCTGATTCACTTCCTGATCTGAAATAACTGATTGTTTTAAAAGTTTGGTTAGTGAATCCGAGAGCAGTGATGATGGATTTGTACTGTTACCTGTGATGTTGGCCTTTCCCATCTCATACTTTGAAATTTATCTCACAAGAAAAAAAATTCTAATGCACATTTGCATTATGCATAGGTGTAATAAAATTCTCCCTTAATGTTTAAAACATATATTTTTAAATTTTTCTCTCTTTTCTGGAAAACTAACATTCAGTCATAATAATCCTAAATGTTGACTTTTCTTAAAAAGTTAATTTTTTGTGTTTCAAGCTAAAAATTTACCGAAAATTTAAAAATAAATACATATATTGCACAAACACTTAGTTTTAAAAATTTTATTGAATAAAAAATAGGCACTTTTAAGATTGTTTTCTTCAAAATTATGCAACCATTAAGGGGTTAAAAAATTCTCAGTATGCAATAATGATTTTGTAGAATTAAAATAAAGAGTTTTAAGTAGCTTATGCTCCAAATTTCAATTCAAATTTGATCCTTAACTTTAGAATTATTTGGGGTAATCAGTTAACTATATCAATATTTATTAATACAAGCAAATTCATTTGCAAGATGTTGAGAGTTTTTCTTTAAAAAGTTATAATCTTTTAACAAAGTTTATTCTATTTCTATTTAACTGTACTACAATCAAGTCTATTTTGTGAGTAATATGGCACTGTGTTTTTAAAGTTCTGTGTTCAAAAATAAAACAAAACCTTTCTCCCCAAGCTGATATTAAATGTTTAACTAAAATATGCAAAACTATATTTAAAAACATCAAAATCTGATTTAAGGCATAATAATAAAAACCCTAAAAAAACTATAAAATTCAGTATGAAAAAAGTAAAAAGAGGATGGTTTATTTTCATCAGTTAATACTCCAACCTTGAATATCTTTGATACACCAAATAGCTTTAATTTAAGGTTTTTAGTATCCAATGCTCTCCTGCTCATCATGTTTTTAAACGTAAATGCATAATCTCCTTTAGAGAATTTGCAATATTTAAAAAATTATAGATGTACATTTGCCACAATGATTTTCCCCCCAGAAAATTTCCTGCATGTAGTTTTCATATTTACAAATAAAAAAAAATCAAATAAATATTGGAAAAGCTAGTTATATATTGAATGGTTATAAGTAATTTGACAGTATCAATTGCAACACACCTAAAAAAGAGCACAGAGGAAAAATCTAAAAAACCTGATTACAAAAAGACAAATACTTGTTTTCCCCCCTAAATATTAGTTTGATCAAGAAAAATCTTAAAATATTCTTTAGAAATTAATTTATAATTACCATTTGATTTCTTCATCTTTTTTCTTTGCTTCTTTCCGATATTGCTCGTATTCTGCCTTCAATTTTCCTAATTCTGCATCTAAGACAAGAATTTATTTCTTTTTAACTAAACAACTTTTCTTTTAAAAAAAACTAGATTGCTTCATTATCTTTTTTTTTTAAACAAGGAAAGTGCAAGTAGTCAAACTGTACTTGTGTTTTGAAGTAAATTGAAAATCCTTTTATATTTGATTCATATATATGTGGAAAGTAATTATAATTCAGAATCAGCTATGCAGTGTTGCCAGATTGTGCAATTTTTAACAAATTTTGCTACTTTTTTCATATTTCTACTTTGCAAATGTTATGCTACTTCACTTGATGATTGTGCCACTTTTTTCTACTTTTAACCATATACAAAAGTATTTATTAATAAAAACTGTATTATTGTATATAATGCATACATAAATCTAAAATCTAATTTATATTAAATAACTTAACATATTCATTCCAAACAGTCTAACTTTTTCTACAGTCTTATTTAGTTACTTCATTTTCTTTTTGAGTTGACGTATTACTTTATTTAAATTTCAAGTGTTTTATCAAAATAGACATCATGAGCAAAGTGAACAAATCATCCTTACAAAAATCTTGGCTTGTAATTCTCATGTTTGAATTGTGGCTAGAAGAAGTAACAGATGACAAGACTAAGATGTACAAGATATGCTGAGCTGAATTGAAAGCACATAAAAGTGACTTCATTAAACACACTACTTCCATGAAAGATAAAAAAAACGCTTCTTAAATGGTTTCACTCTTCAAAAAAGTAATAAAAGCTTTCTGAAAACTGCAATAAAATACATGTATTAGAAATAAAACCTTGTTTTTTTGTAGCTTGGCCATGCAACCATTCAATCTATCGATCATTTAAGAGAAATTTTAATACGAATGGTGCTGGAACCAGTTCCTCAGCTTGTGATTTTACATTTACACAGAACTAAGTACTCAGAGTAAAAAAGTGATTTCTTTTGAATTGCTGAAAGAACAAGTCACAGTTCTCTTTAATACTTGATAAATCTACAAATGTTGAATGCTGTTAACATCTATGTGTGTTCATTACTGCAATGGAAAAGAGAATACGATAATAGTGCCTTGAAATTTTGGATAGAATTTTCAAAATCAAAATGACTTTGGAAGAAAGAAAGACTTATTGCATTGATTTTATTCCATCGCCACAGATGCTTCAATATGTTTCAGAAGTTTATAAAAAAGACACAGCAGATCACAATAATGAACAGGAAGAATTTGAATGCGCTTTAATATAATAATATAATATTACACACACAAGAGAATTTGAAATTAACTCATAAATGATGAATTTTTGAATTTAACAAGTATTTGGCAAAGAGATATTTACAAAAAATATGCTCAATAAAAGTATCAACTTCTCACTATGCATCTAATGGGCACACTCGATTATATTCCTTCATATTTGCAACTCACACAAGTAGTTATTCTTATTATCACTCCTAACATTGTGAGTAAAATTTTTCAGACAGCCAAGGAACTGAATTATCACCAATTCCAAAAAGATTTCTCAAATTTATGGATGCAGACTAATGGAAAGCCATTCTGTTTTTGTAAAGCTAGTTAAGTAAGAATGAAATAATTTAAAAGATTTGACAGCAATAGAATCAAGCCATTTACAGGATCGAAAACAAAAACTGATTGACAGATTTGACATTTTTAATACACTAGGATTGTTCATTTAAACAAGTGAAACATGCCTTTTTATGATAAAAGCTGAATGATCAATATAATATTTCATACAATAACAGCATTTGTGATGAAACTGAAAATATTAAAATCTCTGACTAGGAAACAATTTTTCTGTATGTTATAAGCACAATCTTGTGAACAACCGAAAACAAACAGCTTTGTTTTTAAGTTTGATACAGATTTATGAAAACGGGATTTCAGATTAAGGAAAAATAGTAATATTGTTTTTATTCCTTTGAACATATCATCAATAATTTTTTAAATAAATTCATTTGTCACAATCAGACATTACATTCAAAGAAAAATTTGATCATCTGTTGTATATATGATAAATTTTCATCTAGGAAACTTAACTTACACTTCACAATCATGGTTTATTTATATCATAACTATTGAGAAGCATCTACCTTTGTGAGTAGCTATTTAAAAAAATGTACATAAAAAATAAAACTACAACTTAAATATTCCATGAAAACCTGGAGAATTTCATTTATTTTGACCTAACAAAATATTAAAGTTCTAGTGTCAAAATAACAATTTCAAAAGTTTCATGTTGCTGTCTTGTCTTTTCAAGATAATTTATATATTTGCATATTCAAAACTTACATAGTTTAAATATGTGAATTCTACATTTATTTTCTCTCATTAGCTATTTTCTAATGTATTTTATATAAAGCTTCTAGTTATTTTCTTTTAAAGTAGTCCAAAGAAGCTAAAGGGTTGGACACCCTAAATTAGGCACTTCTATCACAGAAAGTTACTTCCTTTAAAAATAACATTCTAAAAAAAATCTAATAAAAACTCTTGAATAAAATGACTGGAATATTCATTACACATATTTCGTATGTTATGTATTTAATGATGAGAAAAAAAGCATAATACTTTTTCCTAACCTTTCCAAATAATTAAAGCTTATACAAAAAGGTGATAGAACATATAAACAATGCATGATCTTATTTGATTTTTTTAAAACTCTAAGAAATGCAAGAACTATTAGTGATGAATGTAATAATTTTGAGTTAATTTATTTAATTTGTTAGCACTCCATTCTATAAACTTACACACCACATTAATGTGAGAACTTTGAGCATTAGCAGTTTTAATATAGAACAGACCCTGCAAACAGGTCTTCAGAGACACCAAGACTCAAATTAGCTACCATGGCCATTTAAAACAGCATAAGAAATAAACAAAAATCAACATTCTAGCTAGTTTCAACTTTCAGGAACAGTTTTGCAGATCAAAATGTATGTTTTTGGAAAGTATCATAATTTGGAAAGAAAAAATTACTTTTCTAAAATTCATATCTTATAAAGTACTTCTACAGTAAATCAAACAGAAAAAAAAAAGGCATGAAATATTCCATTTACTCAAACATCCTAACTCATAGGTTTCCAACCTTTTTTGAACTGGTGCCCCCTTTTCTAGTGAATATATTGATACTGCCCCCTCCCACTCTAGAGAAATAAGAGCGTATATAATATATGGTGAAAACAAGAGTTACATTTTAAAAAATATTCTATTACTAATGGAATAAATTTTAAAATTTTTTTAAGCACCAATTTTTTTTACTTGCAAACTTGAAATAGCTATTGCCACAAATATATTTAAATGTGAAATATTATATATTTTAGTCACAGATAGGATATTGTCGAAATTGAAACGCTACTGAATTTCTTCATTTAAGAGTGGAATAAAAGTTTTAGCTTACTTGTTATAAAGACAGGCAGGGGTTTTGATGATATGAAGTAATTCATAATAAACTATTGCTTTCAAAAGAAATATAAATTGACAAATTCAGACTTTAAAGAATCGCATGTTAATTCCTAGTTAACAATTAATTATGTTTCTTGGATAATATACGTAATGAAATGTAGTGGACAAAACATTTATCCTCCTGCTCACAGACAAAGACAGCACAAGAAATAATTTAAATACATATAATTGTAGTGGTATCATCTACATAAGCCAGTAACAACCTCCGCAACAAGGTGATCATTTTGGTGTAGTGGATAAGTTACTCGGCTTCGGATCCAAAGGTACCTGGTTCTATCCTACCGGATAAGCACGCCACTTCATTGGTGACCCTGGCTGAACTCAGAAAAACGCAATCTTCTGAACTGTCGTGGTGCCATCTATCTACCGCAAATGCAACAAAAAAAAAAAGCTGTCGCATTGTGACGCAAACCTCAAGTCGTCACGCACGAATGACGCAACCAGCAAAGCCGTCACAACTAGTGACGCAGCAGCAAAACACGCTTGATTTAACAAATACATCGTTCGTTCGCCTATCCAACGACTCACTGGTGGGGGAGTATGTAGCTGTATCATCTACATAAGCCAGTAACAACCTCCGCAACAAGGTGATCATTTTGGTGTAGTGGATAAGTTACACGGCTTCGGATCCAAAGGTACCTCTGGTTCTATCCTACCGGATAAGCGCGCCACTTCATAATCAACATAAGGTAAACAATATTAAAGCTTACTTTTGTTAGTATATAATCAGCATGTTTTTTTCAGTCTTTTTTAGACTATATTTGGTTAATCTGCCCAAACCCCTATGTGCCATCTCAAGGCCCCTTAATTTTCTCTGGGTGTTTTACTGCTCCCCTGAAAGCCTCAAACGCCCACAAGGGGGCATTATTGCCCACATTGAGAACCTATGTCCTAACTGAATACAATAAAGAATTTTACCCCATTAAAATTAAACTACAAACGATAATACTTTAAAAGGGAAAGAATTCAAAAGATTTACAAATGAAATGTAATTTACACAAAAGAAAACAGAAAAAACAGAAAGGAACAAAATTTTAAATAAACCAAAATTTATTAAGAGAAAAAAAAACATTTTTTGCCCAATCATCTCTTATTTTACTTACATTTTAGTCATTTGACATACCACACATAAAACAAGTTTTCACGTACATAACTTTAAAAAAAAATACTTACTATTTCTATCTAATTGCTCATGTAGGACACCGTTCTTCGTATATAACTCAGACACCATCCTTTTTTGAATATTAAAAGAATGTTTAAACTTCAAAAATTCATAATTTTGGTTAAATAAGGCTACCTACAAAAACAAGGGTGATTTTGTAAATTCTGTCACAATTAATTTCAAGGATAAATCACATTCATTTTTCACTCATATATATAAAAACAAGTAATATAAATTGTTTTAAAAATAGTTATTAATATAAATATGTATATACATGACAGAATCACAATATTAAGTGACAAAATAGAAAGCGATTTTTCATTTTTCTTTCTATACATGGTGTTGGACTATTCTTTTTTTTGTCACTGTTTATTCATTAATTAAATTTAATTATTCTAATAAAATAGTATAGCAAGAAAGAAATCACATTCTCCAAAATTAGGCCATCCCAGCCTTTGGATTAGAAGCTCCCCATGACTTTTGGATTAGAAGTTCCAACATGCTACCCATTGAGCTACAGGGACACAATGAACAATTTTCCTTTCCATATATGCCGTTAGACTATTATTTTTGTATATTATTATTATTTGTATCTTGCTATTTACATTAAGAATTTCTTTTATTATCAATGGCTTTTTTCTGTTAGTTCTTTTATTGTCACAAAGTCAGTCATTGGTAGTTGTTTTTTTAATTTCTCAAGTTGCTTATATAATTCTTGATATCCTGCTACACAAAACTTTATGTAACATTGAAATTTTAATGCACACTCTATGTCAGGATCATGAGTAAGAAAATGTTGTTCCATACTTGTAGCAAATTTCAAGCCCCCGTGAATTAAATCAGCTGTTAATAGCTGAACAACTTCACCATCAACTTTGTCCTTGATGATTTCTTTAGCATTATAAACTGTCATAAAATCGATCAAATCATTCTCATACAAAAGGCTTTAACACAAACTAAAACTACATTGAAGAACGAAATGCAGTGTTTAAGTTAAGTACAACAAAATAAAGAAAAAAGTGATTATAAAATGTGGGTATTTCCAGTAATTCCAGAATACAAAGTAAAGAAGTCATGAAGTAGACCAAGTTACTTCCACATATGAAGGCATAAACCAGTGATCCATAGCCCTCCGGACCATGGATCAAATGGTACCAGGCCTCTCAAGGAAAATTAAATTATTTCTTTTTTATTTACTGAGCTGCATTTCTCTCGGGTTTATGTGATCTTCCCAGAGAAATAACTTCATATTCCATGTTAAACCACTTTATAATCCTTTGTGTGTGTAACTGTATCTTATTTTGAAGACATATTTAAATATGATTAAATTAAAATTATTAAGCCAAAATAATCTAAAATATAAACCATCAACGCCCCCCGCCCCCCCAGAAGGCTGCAGAAAAATTATCAAACGTTGACTAATTTGCAGAGATAAAAAGGTTGGGGAGCACTTGCATAAATTGACTGCCTTTTGATTATACTGTCAAAATTAGAATTAAAAAAAAAAAAAAAAAAAAAAATTTGGAAGAGGGAGGGAATTTATGCTAGAACAAAAAATTCATGTTAAAAAGTATTTTGGTGAACCATGTTATTTCAAAACCATGTAAAAAAGAGTGGAGTATATAAGAAAATTCAAAGACATGAAATAAAAAAAATTGTTTCTGACTTGCCATTGAATGATCCTACTATAATCATTAATTGTAAAATCCGGAGTATAATGTACGCTTTCAACACAAAAAAATAAGATCGAAATTTATGGGTGCACGTTATACACAGGGTACAGAAATGACAACTTTGAAAATACAAAAGGATTCAAAAATAAAAATAAACTTCTAGGGAGATCGAAAATACAGTTTATTGAAAATAATTGATATACCTTATGAACTTAAAGTATTTTAGTTCTATAAATATACTGTTTTTTTTTAAATAATTGGATAATAACTTGAATAAATTACTTCAAAACATAGGATTATTGCATATGTATATTTCAGAATTCTTCGTAAAAAAGGGGGTTGCACAATATACAGCGAATATCCCTAAAAATTTAAAAATGCAGCTTGAAAATATAGGTGGGCATTATAAGCAAGATTTTATGGTAGTTACTGGAACTGGGCTCCAGTAAGAATATTACACAGCCTCCTTTAGATATTCATCATTTTGAGTAATCAAACAAGTTTTTTTATCACATAAGAAGTAAAATGGCTTTAATGAGTAAGTATCACATTTAAAACACAAAAATAACTTATTCTGTAATTAAAGTTTGGTTTGAAAAGGAACATAAGCTAGTTCAAACCTTAAATGGCACTTCTGGTCTTTCCAAAGAGATTTTCATGATTGATGCTTTTGTTCTATTCTTTTTGTAGGGCATTTTTTTCCCTCCAGTTCTTTGAATGGAAGGTTTTTTGTCAAAGGATCCTATAGAGCAATTGCGTAACAATGAAAGAGAACTTGTGAAACTTTTAAAAATCATTATACAGATGCAGAAAAATTAAACACAATTATATGTGTTGAAAAGAGATTTTTTATACAAATGTTTAATATAAACCACATATTCACCTTTTTGCCTCACAAAATATATCACTAATATCTCCATAAAGTTTAGAGAGAGATTTCTTTAGAAGCAGCAAAAATCAAAGTAGAAAATTTTTTCCCTTCAATAAGTAAACATCATTGTTATGATTCTTGTAATGATATAATCGTCTTTAAAAAGATAAGATAAATTGCTTTTTCTAAAAAAAATGTCTTTAATATAAGATATTACTCTATCTAAAAGAAATTTTTGTAATAAAAGACAAAGTTGATTTAAGCAATTCATACAAAAAAATTGAAACTACTAATAAGGAGCACACAGACATAAAAATACTTGATTTTAGATAGGAAAGAGACATATAATAAATTACAATTTGACATGTACTAAACACTTCACAAACATGAACAAGAAATTCTATTAGAATTTTTTCCACATCTATAACTTTTAAATTTCTCCTTTTTGGATTTGAAAATAAAACAAATTTAATTTTTACATTCCATGCAAGAAAAGAATCACAAAGAAAATTGATGCAAGGAATGATAAAGTTTTGAAACATGACTCTTGATACAACTGTTGAGTCATATTGATACCATGTTTCAAAAAATGGTCTACTTTGTGTGTTTATAATTGATTTAATTATTCATGGATCCAACAACAGATGAGTGAATATAACTTAAAGTTTTCCTCAAAACCATAGCTTTTAAATTAGCAATAGTAATTTATATTTCTCAAAAGAATTTATTGAAAGAGAAAAACAAAGAGATTAAAGATAAGAGAGAAATAGTAAGCAAAGAATCTATTCAATATAACAAGATGCTTTGATATTCATCATGGAAAAGGGTGACAAACATTTATAAATAATATAAGAAGACATTTTAAAAAAAAATGTTCTTGAAGTTATGTCTCAATTTTTTTTTAAAAAAAGGAATGAATAAAAAAAAAAAAAATGCTGCATAATAATATTAAATAATTCTAATTAATTACTATTTAAATATTAGGATACAAAAATGTTCCACATTTATATATTAGAAGTCATTTCAGAATCTGGAAATATGGGGAGTATTATACTGAGTTTGAGGAAAGGAGAGCTACAAAATAAATTGAATATCAGCTTTCAAATTTCAGTACATATAAAAAACAAATTATTTTTTAATCTTATTTTTATTGATTTTTTCCCTCTTAACAAACATAAACTAAGGAAACAAAGCCTCTTTTTATTCAATGGATATGTTTTTCTATAAAAAAAAAGAATTTATCCCATAAACTTATTAAATTGCATAAAACTAAAAGAAGTTAAAATTCTATATGCCACAGTAATTATTGCATTTGACAGTATTGATATTTGAATAACTGTATTACTTGAAACACATACTTCAGGAAAAACAGATCAACAGAAATTGAGCAATCAAAAATTTAAAATTGTTTTCATACATCTTGTACTGATAAAATCTCATTTATTCAAGGTATAAATACACTTGACATAACACTGATAATCTCATTAATGTCAAAACAAATTCTTAAATGAAATATAAATCTCACAACTTCAAAATTGCATGAAAAAACGTATATAAAGACACCTAAGCAATCGAAACACAGCAATACATAACCTTTGAACAGAAATATATGACAAATATAGATTTTTCAATTTTTGTAATAGATTTCAATTTTTGTAAAAGGTTTCAAGTAAAAAGTTTGAAATTATTTTATGATTACAAATATCTGAGAAATATATTTAGTATTCCTGTACCCTTTTTAAATACCATACCCACCTCATTTTTTAAATTTATTTTTATTCTAGAACAGCATCTATATAATGCAAATAAAGCATGCATATAGGAATTTTTTGTAACTGAAACAAATATAATAAATGAAATTAGATAAGAAAAATGAAGATAGGAAAATATTTAAACAAATCATACACACATTCAGTACAGCTTCTAACATTTCCCTTACTTCAAGTTAAGTTCCGGAAAATTGTGCACCTCATTAAGTAAAAGTACATACTGAGTCCACACAGCATGATATGTGTTCAAATGTCCTAGCAATATTTTTTGATTTTGAATTTTCTCTGATAGAAACAGTTAGAGGATATAATAAAAGTACAAATATATTTAAAAAAATCGAAAATTATTTAGGTTTCAGTACTGGCAGCTAACTATACCACAAAATTGTCACACTTCAGAAAAAACTAATTTGGAAATAAAAAGTGTTCACAGCAAACTGACCTGAAAAGCAATATATAAGAAAGTAGCAAAACATGAAAAATAAAGAGAAAAAATACAGAAAATAATGATTCTTTTTTTTTTTTTTTGGAAAATATATTTAGCTGATATAATTTTTTTAAAAATCAAAAACATATCTTTTGAATCATACATAGTTTAAGTTGCTCTATATGCACAAATATTTCAAAGTATAATTCACATTTTAAAAGGAATTAGAATATTTCTTTCATAACACCCTTGCTTTTCACAAGATTTTCGTTTGGGTGTGGAATTGAAATTTAGAATTTTTTATATGATGAATTCAAATAAATTCCAGCACTTAACACTTAATGAAAAACTTAGCATAACTTCAAATTTTAAAGCAATTGGAGATGTTTTAAACTACAGTCGAACCTCTACTATCTAAATTCATTATATAAAAATTCATCTTTTAATACATTATAAACTCCATAAAACATTTTAAATACATAAACACTATATAATAATAAAAAGCAATTATTCGCACCTTTTTTGTAAATTAATATCTATTTATTTTATATATCTTACCCAATAAAAAGAAATCTACAAGGAAAACAAGGGGAAAATAAAAAAAACATTGTCCAGAAATGCACTGTATTTTCAATCTTTTAAAAAAATATATTAAAATTGTTGAATTTTAATGACATTTTGTAATTTTATGCCTGAAAGCAATTTTAAAGATACATTTTTTATGAACAGTAATTTTAAGTATACATTACCCCATGTGTCCTTAAATTTAATTACTGATAAAATCTGTTAATTTGGTTTGAGTTTTTTGTTTGAAAAATTACACTAATTTTATTGCTCTTGGGGAGTTGAGCTGCTGATAACACCGATTCAAGGTAACTGATCCCCATAAAAATTTTTAAAAGAGAAAATAATTTGAAATGTCCAGAAATATTTTAAAAATCGGGAGAAAAAAAAATAAATCACAAGAGAAAAAGTTTGATAAAAAAAAATTAACTTTGCTATTTGAAGGTTACTTTATGAAGAAAATTGTAAAATGGCTTTTGGTTCCAGGAAAAAGTTTGTAAAAAGGAAAATTCGTAAAATAGAGGTTCGTAAAATGAAGGTCCAACTGTATTTACTTTAGCCAATTTGAAAT
>BMAO01012918.1:0-36130 GCA_019973975.1 Trichonephila clavata
GTCATCTTCGCCTTGTGAGCAGGAATAGTCTTATTGAATAGTCCAATAGTTTCCATTCCACAAGTTTACATACAAGGATTTCACTATTAACTTGTATGATAGTGCCTTGATAAGCTTTCTTTGTGGTTTTCATTCTTTCTGGCAAAATTCTGAATTTCTAAGGTGCTTTCATAGCTCACACTGCACCAAGCCATTACGGAAACCGATTGAAGGGCTATCTACTCATAATTTTCTTGTCTTTAGCATTTTGGGCACTTTCTTGTACACTTTGTCATTCTGGTAGTTGAAAGGTTCTTCATTGTTTTCTTTTGTCTTTAAACAGAATTCATCTGTGGCCATTATCAGCGTACCACTGCTACAGTGCTTTTCCTTTAAGGTGCCTTGGTGCTTTAATTCCTTGTTAGAAAATAGCCAGTTATTCTTTGATAACTTTTCATTTAAGGCAGGGGTTCTTATACATTTCAAGATGGGAACCCCATTTTTCGAGCAAAAATTTTGTGCAACCCCACAAGCATTGTGCAAGTTTACAACACACTTGGGTACATCTATATGTGTTTTATTTGTAGTATTCATATATTATTGTTTTGCTGTATAAACATCACAACAAATTTTTACTTTGAATATAACTTTATAGGAATTTTAGAAATGTAGAGGACCTTTGACAAACTAGCAACAATATGCGCAAATAAAAATAAATGGTTTTATTATAATTTAAGTCATAAAGTCTTTATTGTATATAGTTTCTTATCTGGATAATATTTCAGGTACAATGTATTAATACATTTGTTAATGGTGAACAAGCTATATTTCATGCAAAAAGATATATTTAAAATCCTAAAATGTTCAGCGATACCAGCTGCAAGTCATGCAACCTCATTTGGGGTTACAACCTTTAGGTTAAGATGCATGGGTCTAAAGCCTTTGTTTCTTATTTGATGCATATTTTTTTGTCATATGTTCATGTGTTTAGCAAGAAGAGTCTTCTTTTGAAAAAAATTTTGACGAATTCCATATGACTACTTGGACAAGAACTGGTATTTTCTTTGAGTACATATGACATTTCTAGTACAGTTTGCAATGTTATTGGTATCAGAAAACTCTAAATAAACCTTTTGAAGTCTAAATGTTTAAGAGTCTTAAAAATCTCTGATCGACTGTTTTTTTGGTACAGAAAAAAGAAAACTGTTGTTCACTTTCTGTTTGATGTTCATTTTACTGTGTTAAAGCTCTGATTGGTTAAAAAATAAAAAATGTATGAAAGACTAAATTTTCAAAAAATACTGCAGATGATGTCTGCAAAATTATATGCATTTGAGTCACAGCAGATCTCAGTTAGCAATTAAATGATCTCAAATTTTTGTATCAGAACTTGGACATCACTCAGCATAATTAACTTTGTCTTGTTTTTTAAAAATGTTTTGGTAAATTTTTTTAAATTTGCAATGAATATTTTTTATATCTTTGTTATATATTTAAACTATTTAGCTTTTTATTTAAATCTCACTGTCAATTAAAATAATTTTATTTGTAGTTCTTTTGTTTTAAAAATAACTTTTTTACTGTTAAAGGGTTTTTTATCTGAAATTATTATTTTTAATAGCATCCATATCCAACAGAAGATGAAAAGAACAAATTGCTCATCAGACTAACTTAACTCTTTTCAAGTAAATACTGGTAAGATTCTTGGGATTTCTTTTCAGTTAACAAAGCTAGTTGTATTAAGGAAACTTAGTTATATAAATAATTATTTTTTTAATTTTATAGGTTTATAATGCAAGAAGACGAATTTTGCAACCCATGTTAGATGCAAGCAATCCAGAAACTAATCACAAATCCAAAAAACTAAAAACACAATCAATAGACCTGTCAAAGGTTTTGGCCGGAAATATTGCCTCAATTCAACCTCAGGTTCAAAATTCAAATGAATCCGAACATAGTCCTACTGGTGAAAACAATCAGGTTACAGCCTAGGGATGCACAAGCTAGTACATCAGGTACTGATGACTTAATTCTTTGTTTTTTTCTGCATTGTTATCTCATATAATAAATATAATTAAAGATTATTTTCATTAAAATTTTTTTGTAATTGTCTTCTGCTCATATCCTGTTGATAGAATTATGTAGTTGCTAATACCCTTCATGTTGTTTCTAAATGCAACATTAATAACAAATCAATTATTATGATGCTAGTTGCTATACACCTTCATGTTGTTTCTAATGCAACATTTATAAACAAACAATTATCATGTGTTGTGTACTGTATTTTATCTAGTTTAAAAATATTTATTTAGAAATTGACTATTAATAGAGCCTTTTATTTTTGCTGCTAATTACTTTGTAGTGTTATGTTTAGTTTCTTCATAAAAGAAATTAATAACATTTTTAGTAAAGCTTTTGAAATTAAATTTATTTTAGTAATCTTTAGCATTTAGTTCTTGACAAAAATAAGCTCTGTATCCCCCCCCAATTCAATGGCTTTTAAAGTATGCAATTTATTAAAATAATAATATTTTAATATTTTAATACATAATGATACTTTTACACATAATGATATTCACAGAATAATATCATTTATGTGTTTTCCATATTTCACAGATTAAGGGAGAATTTTATTTGGAAGAATACATAATTATATTGGAAATTGAAGTACACTTTTTGAAAGTGTTTACATTAAAAAAACAACATTCATAAGACATAACATTCATCTATTGTGATTTTGTTAAATATTTAAATTACAGATGTTTGCTATAGCCATATTAGTTAATGAATATTTGATCTTTATCGGTTTGAGTTAATTTTGTTCACTGGTATTTGAGAAAAACTTAATATATTTATTACTGAGTGCAAGTACAATCGTAACTTCCATTTTTCAAATCTCTATTGTGCAAACTTTTTCTTGGAACAAGAATATTGTATATCGAATGATGAATCTCTATTTAACAAACTTTTCAAATTATGAACTTTTACCCCCTGGAATTTTGCAACTTCATTAAATAGAGGTCTGATTGTGGTATCTTATTTTGAATGAAAATGTGCATCGACTCTTTTTCTTGCATTTTTTCATTTTAAGCAACTTTATACTGTAAATTATTAATTTTTTTAAAAGTCTGATACTAAAATGTTTTATTGTACTCAGGTATGAATCAACATTGCAATCACTATACTGCTGGTAGTAGTACAACTCCTGATACAGGACATTCCTCCCTGATGGTAATATTAGTCAAAATTGTTCTGATGGAGAAGTTAATAAGGTTCCTTCCATTGGAAGTTTGGACGACTTAAGTATGAGCTGTAACACCTCAACTGATGAAGAAATTGACGAAGAAGAGAAACGATAGCCATTGTGTAACATAATACTTCTATTAACATCTCTTTTATGTTTAATATTTGTTTAAAGTGAACATAAACTGTTTAGGTTCATCGTTAATGAATGTGATTTTGTACATTATATTTGTGATTATGTCAGCACTTAAAAGAGCTTATTTAAAAATTCAATAGCCAGATTCTACAGTTACGTTACAAACATCAATTTCGTTTCCCTTTTTCATTTTATTGTAAAATGTGTAAATTATGTCAAATGAATGCCGAATTTTTTGTTGAATTTTAAAGTCCTTTTTAACTGTCTTTCTATGTTGTAAAATTTTTTTTAAATGTATATATTTTAAATTTTTAGACTGACAATAAGAGAAAAGGGAAGTTTCTATATTTTTATTTTGCTACTTTTTATTTAGTATTGCTTTATATAATTTTTGAATTGGTTATTACCATTATCACATTAGTTTGGAGAAGATTAGTAACTGAATTTAAGTGGCACTTTAGATTATTTTATCTCACAGTATTTGATATTTTTTAAGTAATCAAAGAAGGAAATTGCTATGGAAAAAAAAAATAGGAATTCAAGAGGACTGATATAAAATTTATAATTTGTTACATTGCAAATTTACAATTTTTGCTTAAAAATTTAAAGAGGATTTTTTACATATATGGTATTTTAAACTATTGTGTAATATGTTTTATTAATTTTTATTTGTGATTTTAACATTTGTATTTTTTTTATCAATATTTGAAAATTAAAAATTTGTTTTATTATTACTAGGTCATATGGTATTAGTATCCTTTAAGTAGTAGACTAACAGTTATCCATTATAATTGCTTTAAAGAGTACTTCCATTTGCCATCCAGTTTAAATTTGCGATATATGAATCTTCAGAGGAAATTTATTTTAGAAGGGAAGGGGCTCTTAAATTAAGGAAGCAAAAATTGATTAAATATATATTTTTAAAATGTTTTTTGAAGAAGAAATTCTGTTTTCATTAATAATAAAATGATGTAAATACAATAATGCAATCATATTTTAGAATTTTTGTATTATATCTTAACTATGTTCTAGATATATACATCTGTTGAATTTGTTTTATTGAATTTATACCTGTGTTATATTTTTTTGTTATCTTTATATGTTTTTGCATTTTCAAGTTTTTTTTTTGTATTTGTATGATTTTTAGTGAATACTATATTTTTACAAAGATCTTAACTGGAAAATTTCCATGTGTCTAAAACTTTTAAAAGTAGTGATTAAATTTCAAATGTTGATTCTAGCAAAAATTGTAAATCTCTGTAGATTTCCTATTTATTATATAAAATAATAATAGTAATAAGATATAAACATTGCAGCTGTCAATTTTCATCTAAAATTATATAAAAACATTTAATACTTTGGAAATCTACTTTATACTGACAAATCTAAAAATTTGTAAGATGTCATGTGCAGATATTGTCATTGAATTATACTAATGCATTCCTTAAATTTGTGATTTCTGACAATTTTACTTTACTTTAAAATTAAGCTGAATTCACTAAAAGTGAGCACTATTGTATGAATTATATTTTCACATGAGAGTTTTATTTAAAATGTCATATGTTTGGTGATTTTCAATATATTTTAATTAAATAAATGTAATTTTTTTTTGTACATATTTCTTTTTTTCATATACTATAGAATACTTGTAAACCTTTTTAGATTTTGGATTTGTTGGATTTATATCTTAGAATTTTAAATGATTGCTGACACTTTATTCATATATTTTCTACTGCAGGTTCTTTTTAGAAAAAATAAAGTACTTAAAATTAAGTAATGAGTATTTACAATATTTTCGGAAGTAAATGGTGAATCTAATGTAAATTAAGTTCTAACATTTAAGTCAAGATTTTCATGACAAAATCTAAAATTTCTAACATTTAATTGTAATTTATTTGTTAAAATTCTCCTAGGCATGTTTTTATTAGTCTGAGTTGAGTAATTTATTGGCAGTTTTTTAAAGCTATTATTGGATGATATTTTATTAAATAAATCAAATTTTTTTTCGTATCTGTAAATTTATGCTTTGATGTTACTAAGCAATATATATTGTCCTAATTTCTATATAATTATACTTTTAAAGAGTAAATTATTCTACTTATTGTAAAATGGAAATTTTATAGTTATAAAAAAAACAACTAAAATATTTTGTTGAAAATATTGATGTCTTTCCATTTGAAAAGAGATTTTCATTTGTCTGCTTTGACAAACTGATTGACTTAAAAAAAAATTTTTTTATAAGATTCATTTAAAACCTTAATTATATAATGTCATTTTGTCTGTTGATGTCAGAGATTCTTTTTTTTAATGCTGCTTTATTGAATAGATTTGACAAATTGAATGCATATATCATAATTTGGTTAAAAACTGAAAATTTCTAGATAAATTAAAATGTAAGCAGAGTGAAAAAAATGACCTTGAGTTTTAAAAATGTTTTAGATGTCATTTTTGTTTGATCCCTATTTGTATTCATATTCTGCTATATTACACATATAAATTGCTGGAAAGTTACTGTTACTTGTATTGTATCAAAATATCTATATATTTCCTTGGAAGCAAATTTTTCCTTTTGAAGATTTATTTTTTATGCTTCAAATGTGCATAAAGTTTCATGAAAGAGAAATATTAGGTCAGTGCTTTTAAGTAATAAGTTATGCATACTTTTTTTTGTAATCCTGCAAACTAAGAACTGCTAAAAATTTGTTTGACTTTCTAAATTATTTAGTTATACTTCTTACTAAATACACTTGGTACATTCTAAGTTAATTTTCGCTTCATAATGCTGATGGAAGCTTATTATTTGTGTTTTAAGATGAGGGCATAAAGGAATATGTCATGGAAATTTGAAAAATCTTAATTTGTTTTCAAATGTGATCTTCACAATTTTCAAGATTTTCTTGATACAGAATTTCACCAAGTATTGCAGAATTTTGTCATAATTATCAATTTATCTGTATAAACATATTACAGTTTTGTTAATAATTTCTTGTAGGTTACCCATTAAATTATTGGCTCTATATTTTGATGAGAACTTGTATTCTCGGCAATTTCATAATCATATTGTACAAAAGAATTTGATTTCATTTACTGAAGAAAGTTTACTAAAGTCTAAGCTGTATAATACTTGATCTATTGAATTGCTTTCAGGTTTAGTGTACCAAGGGACATTACTTAAAGAATTTGATTGGTGACAGAAATATATCTTAATTCAAAAAGGATTAAAAATAAAATTGCATGGAAAATTAGCCAGTGTCATTGCTAATAAATCCTTTAATGGTGTAATTTGTGAGGAAGAATTGTCTTTCATATTTCTAAAATATTAACATTCAATCATAAAACAATTTATCATAAAATTCAGCATATAGCACACACTTTAAACTCAAAAAGTAAGATCAAAATTTACAGGTGCGCATTATATGCCAGGTATATAAAGGACAGTGTTAAAAATTAAAAAAAAAAGAGACAAGAATAAAAAAAATTTAGACTTCATACATTGAAATATTGATCATTTAAAAGAAATGACATATTTTATGAACTTTAAGAGTTGTAGATCTAGAAGCATACTATTTTTCCAAAAATGCCTCAGATAATTTGTCGAATTTATGACTTAAAAGCATAAGAGCATTGATACATATATTTCAAGTTCCTTTATAAAAAAGAGAGTGTGCGTTATACGGCGAATATACCTAAAAACTAAAATGCAGCTTGAAAGTATAAGTGAGCATTATACATCGAATTTTAGGGTAAGTCACATCATAAAAGTATGTTTATTTTTACCTAACTTCATGCATGGACTTGATTAGAAATATAATTGATTTTGATCACAATTATCTTGCACAGCATGATTTTGTTAATATAAAATTTAAGGATCAAATGAAAGGTAGAGTAAATGTTTAATATTATTTGATATTATATAAACACGTTAGAAAATCGATTTTAACTGAACACTTTTTAATGCATCTCACAGACAAATGATCTCAATTAATTGATTAAATTGTGTGTGTAATATGCATTTGTGTAGTTTTTGTTTTTGTAGCTTTTTTTAAGCTCAGATATCATTTTATTTTTTCAATTTCTATTGAGTTTTTAAAAGAGTGAAAGTAATTAAAGAACTATTAATCTTGAAACTATTCTTGGTAAATATAGACTTATTAACACGATAAACTATCAATATCAGTTTTAAATATGATGCTTACATATCATGCTAAAATTTGTGTTGATGTTTGGGAAACATGTGTGTATAAAAGAATTTGTAGTATTGTTATACATTTTACATTTTGTTTTATTAATTAAAATTACAAATCAGCTTTATTTCAGATTTTTTGTATAAAAATAAATTTTTAATGTACCTTTTCTTATAAGTTGTGTTAAAATAAGTTTTTTTCTCTTTGGTAATCTATAAATTAAAAACTTTTTCATATCGATTGCTGATGAATATTTTTTCAGAAAACGAAAGCAGTTAATAATTTTTATTTTTAAAAAACTAAATTTGAGTTAAATATAATGTTTTAAATTTCATTTCTTATATCCATGTGGCCTTCTAATGCATGTATTAAACATTTAAGTTTTATTTCTTCTGAAATTACTACTGTGATTTTATATGCATGTATTAATTGTGTAATTAATTATGTCTTAGAGTTCCATGAATAGTTTTTGTCCTGACATTTTTAAAGGCGCATTTTAAAAAAAAAAAGAATTTGCTCACTTGTATTGTGAATGTAATGCATGAAACAGCAATAAAAAATACTTTTAATAAATGTCTTTTAAGAATTTGTCATTCACTTGTAGTGAAAAAATTAGTGTTGCTGCTACTGCATAATGTCTTATGTGGTTCTGACAATTGTATCTGCATGAATATTTTAATAGAAAGCATGAAAAGAGAAATTCATTTATATAAACTTCTCATATATTTTAATTGTTGATTTAGTAATAATTGTTCTTAACAAATTTTATCGGGCTACTACTTGTTAAAAGTTAGTGGCTAATGATTGTTTTTATATTGCTGCCCATTTCTTCAATATCTGTATCTGCTTTAATATCTAGTCGTACTGTTATGTTTAAAGGTATCCAGTATTCGAAACGGCATTTTTTTATGTCATTTGTATTTTTTAATTCAAATTTCTTTCTTTTTTAAAAGTAGAACTTGTCTCTTCTATGGTATCTTCTGATTCTTCAGCATGAATCTGTGTGATTATTTTCAAACTTTTATAGCTGTTTGTACATAGCCTAGTTTTGAGATTTGGAAGTTTGTCAATTAGGGAAAAGAAGCTCGATTGTAATCTGTAATAAGTGATCAGAATGATCAAACTATTGTTATTGTAAAAAGTTTTAATGATCTTTGCATTTTGTTAATAAAATAAAATTTATTGATATATTGCATTTGTATTATAACAAAATTTGTTGGTCACACACATTAAAATTTTTTAAAACACAAGTATAAATATTTTTATATGGAGAAAAGTGAATGGGACATTCCTATAATAAGCGATTATATTAAAAAATTCAATGGTAATATATTCTAAAAACACAGATACAATTAGCTATATTGTAAAATCTGATACATATACTTACATTTGTTAATAATGTTTTAGGTTGTAGAATAATAAAAATTCAGTTTAAATTTTGAATAAATAAATTTTTGGCAATAGATTTATATATTAAGTTATATATATGCTACGCTTGATGATAATATATATATATATATATTTTAAAAATATATGTAATGTGTGTTTTTCAAGGTCTGCTCAAAAAGTATTCGACCTTGAATTTTCCCGCGCACAGTAGAGATTCTAAA
The DNA here is from genome assembly GCA_019973975.1 of Trichonephila clavata. Taxonomy (NCBI): domain Eukaryota; kingdom Metazoa; phylum Arthropoda; class Arachnida; order Araneae; family Nephilidae; genus Trichonephila; species Trichonephila clavata. Next base: position 9,153 of record BMAO01012918.1, read on the forward strand.
GTGGCGCCACTGTGCACAGTAAGAGGTGACAGATCAATGCGCACGCTTGAATTTTTCCCCTTCATTTCAGTGCACCAGACTTTTCCTGCGGGCAGTCGAGTGAGGTGCTGATTTCTCTAAAGATGACTGAACGACTTTAGTAGAGGTACTGCATCAAGTTTTTTGTGAAAAGCTCGATGATTTTCTAAGTGAAACAATTCGTGAGATTTAGCAAGTGTTTGGAGAAGATGCTATGGGGGTCACACAATTTAAGGAGGGGTTTAACCGATTCAGAAGTGGCCGCGCGTACATCGGTTGAGAGTGACCAGCGTTCTGGGAGGCCACAAACCTCTCGAAATGCAGCTGTTGTTGAAAAGGTGGAAAATTTGGTAATGAAAGGTCGTCGTTTAACCCCGTACGAGAGACTGCCGAAAAAAAGTATAGATTAGTACAGGTTCTCCACATGCAATTTTGTGTTATCAAATGCAGAGTGGTTGCGAAATTTGTTCCCAATCTTCTGTCGGTGGAACAGAAAAATTTCCGTCTTGCAGTTACACGGGACCTACTGTACACTATTAACGCTGAACCTGACTTTTGGCTATCCCCGAAAATGAAAATGCCATTGAAATGTCTCTTTTTCAGAGTACAGATGAGATAGGCAAAATGCGATGGTGGAGTTGAACACCATTCTAAAAGAAGCCATGCAGAAGTGATTTCAACAGCAGAAGGCATGCTGCGCTAAGTATGTGTAGGCGCAAGGGGTCTATTTTGAATTTGATTAGGATCCTAATCCCGCAGAGTAATTAAGATATTTTTTCTGGCCAAAGGTCGGATACCCTTTTAAGAGATCTTGTACATGTATTAAACAAGAAATACTGTAGTTTTCAAGTACCAAAAATATTAAAAGTTTGAAAAATGTGGAGAGGTAAAATAATAACAATTCCAATATTTAGTTATGCAATTTTTTTCTGTGAAGTCAAAGCTTCCATGTTTTAATTAGCAGTTGAGAATAATAAAAATCACAAAATAATAATCTTATACAGTGATAATTTTATAATTTGTGCGAAGAAGGAAGAGAAATATTTGTGTGGAATATATATATATATAAATTGCTTTTCTACACAAAAATAAATGTCTTTACTTTAATAGTATGAAGAATTCTTAATCAAATACTAAGCTATTTGTTTGTAGCTGATATTTTTCATGTACATTTCTAAATTAATAGCAAATCATGAATCAAAAATTTAGATATGCTTTTCTATGTGGACAAAAGAGACAACAGTTGTTATTTTGTGGTACATTCAAGTTACATAAAAAGGCAATTTAATAATGAATGAATTTAATAATGAAATATTAAAAAAATAACATCTAAAATTAAAATATAGGTTTTTTTGACGCTATTTAAAATACTATATCCTACTAGTAAAACATTACTTAGAAAAGATTTCACATTTTTTGTTTTAAATGGCTTATATATATATATGTAGTAATTTTGTCGAATTCTTTTGGTAGCGTGGCCGGTGTTGGTTCTTTATATGTAGATTTGCCTAGGGGTATTTATGTTGGCTGTTTCTTGATAGAAAACTTCTTCAGGGCTAGTTTCATTCTTCTTTTATTTGTGGTTACAAATATATGAAATGCAATATCAATTAGAATAATTAAGATACACACGAATACACACACATCGCAGAAGCAACAAATAGCAGCAAACGAGGAAAAGTTGTTGACAAGCAGACAAAGCACAAAGAGAGAGAGCACCCAGCTCTCTGAGCTTTCATACTGGCGTTGAGGGCCGTACGACTCTTTTCTAGCAGGAGTCGTGATTTGTTGTAAATGCGCGCGAGCAATTAGATTACGATTATAACAGTCAGTACCAAAGAATTAGAAACTAGTTTAACGGAGTTGAGTTAAAGAGTGCTAGAAGTCATCACACACACACACACACACACACACACACACACACACCACACACACACACACACACACACACACACACACACACTTTTATCTATCTGCCTATGTATAGACCATGGTAGCCTAATGGTCAAGGTCACAGACTCGTGGCTGGTATGTCGAATTCGTGCCTTGTGCTGCTGAAGTCCCTCCGTGTAGAGGGGGCACTGCACGTAAATCTGTCGAGGCTCAAACGTCCTTCCACTAGTGTAATGTGGAATTAAGAGAGGGGTGTTAGCTCAGGTACCGTCCTCGTCACTTGACCATGGCTGAAAATTACGAGGTCCGTCACCAATAGCCCACGTAGAGCTTTATAGTGCTACGTTAACATTATAGATCTCATTCCTTTATCTTTATTTACAGGGTGTCCTGAAACTGAACGATAAGTGGGCACGATGTGAAAGGTTGGGTCAAATCTATTCTGAGAAAAAATTTAAAAAAAAAAAATCCCTAGAGCACTGGTTTAGTGACGACGAGCACATTTTTGAACGTGTGGAAAATTAACCCCCCCCCCCATCACATCATTAGCTACACTAACCACAATTTTCCCGATTTTACGATGATTTTTTCCACCAACGTCATCTTATAAAGCCTTACTATTAATCATAGTCACAAGTCGGACAAAAATATTGGTTGGTTTAGTTAAAATTATCGCAGTTTGTGTGAGGCGGTGTTTAAGAAAAAGATGTCTTCTAACTTTGATTCTCCATAAAAAGAAAACTATTACACACAACCCCAATTAAGTTACTCAAAATTTGGCCCATTTAGTTAAGATTCCAAAATGGTACAACACTTGTTCTTTTCTATGCACAGCAATCCCATATACAGAATACTTCAATTTACAGAACATCAGCATTTTTGTTGATTCCTTCCATCACATCATTAGGTGCTGTGACCTCAAATTCCTCAATTTCACAGTGATTTTTTCACTAACGTGATCTTTCATAGCTGTGCGAATAATCACAGTCACAAATCACGTGATCTTTCATAGCTGTGCGATTAATTACAGTCAAAAATGGAGCATAATGTGGAGCAACTGTCCACATATTTAAAAACGTACCCATCGTCACTTGTCCAAGTGTTGGGGATTCCCCCACCCCAGAACAGGAATGACTCCAACTTTCCCCTCGTTCCCACTTGTCGTTAAGTTTCGGAACCCCTTGCATATATTAAGTAAGGGAACAAATTTGAGCCTTTAATACCCTTTATTTATAATTCCATCATTTGTAGTATTTTTTAAAAATAATTTTTCATGAATTCTGATAAGAGATTAACCTCTTTTGATACATGTAAAAGTTTATGAACATATTATTTTACAATCGAAACTGTTGGTCTTCCAACAGTTTCACACAATCAATTAAACACAAAAACATTTAATCTTGAAATTTTACTTTTTACGTTGCATGTATGTTCAATCTGTTTGAAAGATGGGCTTGGTTATCAGAGATGTGACGTCATTAACTAAATCAACTGGATGAGTGGTTTCCCACTCACCCCTACACCAGAGTTGTTGCACTGCACTCATTGTAGACTGCTTTATATTCTTATGTAACACTTCAGCAAATTATTCTTATTTTTTTTCTACTTATTATGATGAGTGGATGATAGAGATTTTTCTCTCTAAGATTCCCCGTAAATGTATAACCGTTACCGTTACCTGTTAAATCTGTTCGAGCTTCAAAGTGTTCATGTTGGGGTGATGAGGAAGTTTGGAAAATTAAGTACCAGCTTAGATGTCGACTTCGTCGTTTTAAATTACAAGGTTAGTTACCAATAGCACTAATATAGCTTCAATGTGCGACCTAAAGAAGAAAAATCGATCAATTACTTTTCGTTCATAAAATCCCGCCGTGTAGAGGCCGATGAGTGTCAAATATGTCGAGGTTCAATGTCTTCCCGTTGATGTGGTGTTGAAGTTAGGTAAGGGAGATGCCAGCTCAGGTGTCGTCCGCATCACTTGACCATGATTTCAAATAACGAGGTCCGTTGCCAATAGTACTTGAGTTGCTTAGCGCGACGTTAATATTACTCTCATTCTCGCTCATAAATTTTTTTTGATGAATTTATTACTAAACTAACTTCTGTTTTTGTTCTGTGTATAATTTTTTCTATAATATTATTCAGGGGAAAAAGAAATCCATCATTTTTATGTGAACTTCAAAACTTTATTTAGCATGTTTCAGATTACAAATTGTAGTCAAATATGCATCGTTTCGTTCTATAATTGTTTGCCATTTTAAAAGTAGCTTCATAATGCCTCTCTCGTAGAAGTCTTGGTCCCTATTGGTGAAAAACTCTAGTAATCGATTTTCTTAATCTTCTCTTGTGTGTGTGTGTGTGATGCCAATTTCTTGTCACTAAGGAAGTTTTAGACAACAAGAAAAACATGGTAATCACCTGGTGCCATGTCCAGACTATATGCTGGATGCACCAAAACTTCCCAACCAAGCTCCCTGAGTTTCTAAAGAGTTACTATAGACATGTGTGGCCTGGCGTTGTTTTGATGGAACATAACACCTCTTCTGTTGGCTGTTTCTGGTCAATTGCTAGCTTCAAACGCTTCAATTATTGACAGTAGATATCCGAATTTTGTGTTTGGCCATGTGGAAGCAACTCATAATGAATAATTCCTTTCAAATCCCACCAAATGCGCAGTAGAACTTTCCCAGTTTGGCCATCATTTGAGCTTCTTCACCGCACTTTGACCTCGATAGTTTTTACTCAGTGTTGTCGCATTTCTCACCCCAGTCACCATTCGTTTGAGAAATCGATCGATTTCATTCCGTTTGGCCAAGGCTTCGCAGATGGAAATTCGATCTTTAGCTCCTGGGCGATGCTACGACTATTAACATGCCTTTTAACTTCGATCATTTCTGTGATTTTATCGACATTTTCGACGACGGGCATACCTGAACGGAATTGACGAAACCAAAATTGTATGTAATTGGCTGTTAGAGTATCAAGATCATAAACACCATTCACAATTTCAGTCTGGTTTTCAATTTCACCTTTATCAAAGAAAAACTGTAAAATGTATCGAATTTTCTCTTCGTTGACTTCCATTTTTAACACCCTGTAACACACAACTGAATGAATCAAACAAAGAACAGCAAAGTAAATTTTAATGCAAAATATCACCTTTCCAACGAGCCTAAATCTGATATTGTTTGAACGATATTTTTCGAGATATATTGATCATTACAGCAATCTACCGAAAAATAAATAATGGATTTCTTTTTTCCCCAATCTAATATAATCTTTTAGAATTCTTTTTACAGGATTAAAAAATATTTTTTAGAGAAGGCTGACGTGGCATCTTTTATGATGTTAATAGACTTAGTAAAATTAAAACGATAACTTTCAGTTGTGTGCGTTATTGCTTTAGAACGATTTGTCTAATAGGAGCACAATCTTTCTCATTACATAAGAAAGTTTACCTTCTCTTTTGGGAGAAAGTATAGTCTCCATTTGGCGTTTATAAAAGTAATCCTATGCCCTATTAGTTCAAGTAGTTTATGAAGACTATTTTGAAAACTGAATTTGAAAAATATTTAGGGTATTTTATTATCTCTTGGAGAAGTTTAAAAAGTTGCCTGTCGCCAACCGTTGACTTGACAGAGGATGCACCCAATATTTCTTTCTGTTGATATTTCTTTTGATTTTTAAGCACAATTTCAAGGAAGCAATGTAGATTGTTTCAACGAGATAAATTTTTGTTCTGATTTCGGCTATCGCAAAAGTGCGCGCTTTGCCTGGAAGACCGGGATTTTCCAAGGCGCTTCTAGCCCAATGATGTAATCAATCTACCACACAGCGTGGCAAATACGCTCAAAAGCTGCCAAAAATTAAAAAAAATATAAAGTGATTTCAATGCCTTTATATACAGAAGGTCGTTCACACTTTATGGAAACGATTTTGATAGTTAATTTTTATCAAATACCGTATTCGTTGTGAAAATTTGCTTCTATCTGATAGCCATGATTCTTGATAATAGCTCTAGCTCGAATTTTTCATGAAAGTTAACTTTTTCTTAGTACTGTCATGCAAATTTTACTCCATTTCTCTCGAACAGCTTTCCAAAGTCCGTTCAGTGTTCTTGGATGCCGTTCCTAAGGTTTGTTTTAATAAACCGAAAGAACAAAAGTCCATTGCAGAAGCGCAAGGTGATTTTACACGCATTTCATTAAGTGGTATACACTTTATTCCTGTTTCTTTCTTTGCAAAATAAGTGGCAATTGACTTCAACGTGTGACTAGAGGCTTTGTCCATATGAAGCTCAACCTATGAATGGATTTGGGTTGGTGGCAAGCTGTTATCGTACATTCAAAGTTTATTTTCGGTTCGAGTGTTCAAATCTGTTTACTTGCTCTGAAAGCAGTAAACTTATTATTTTTTTTTGGTATTTAAGTTTATATTCTTACAAGGACTTGGTAAGCATAATTTCGTTTTTTTTTTACCTAAGCAATTAGACTCAAGGTGAGTCTGGCTAAGATTGAGGAATCCAATGTCAAAAATCATTTAACTATACAGATGGCAGATAAGATGGATACCGGGAATGGGAATATGAAATACTTCCGCACTCCTACGTCTGAAAAGGAACTCTTATTAAAAGCCGGGCAAAGGAAAATAACAGAAATAAATATATTTTTAGAAAATAAACAAAAGTCGTCAGCCATCCCCAAAACTAACCCGCAACTACTTTATACGGAGATAAAAAAGTAAAATTCCCAGATATGATCAAATATCTAATATGTCATTTACTAGAAATGGAAAATTACGTTTTGCTTCTTCGGATCCAGTTTGTTCAGTACAAATTTTATATTTGGAGCAAAAATATTGAATGTTCCGATTAATACAAGTGTCATACGGGAGGGTATTACATCCCGCTTCTTATTATACGAAATCCCTACTAATGTATCCTTGGAAGAATTATCTGTGGAATTACAAAGTAGCAATACTTTTGAAATTATAGAAATACGCAGATTTATAAAATCGGGGACAAGTCCTGAAATATCTCCTGTTCTGATTACCATTCTTGGAACGGTATTACCAGAAAATGTTAAACTCTGGTTCATTAATCATAAAATTCATTTATTGACAGACCTAGACAATGTACTAACTGTTTCAGTTTTTTGCATCCATCTCGTTTTTGTCAGAGTCCAGCTATATGTTGTAATTGTGGTTCTTCTCATCAAGGAATGTGCACAGTAAATGCGAGCTGCACTAACTGTAAGGGCAATCATCCGGCAAATTCTTCTCTTTGTCCTTTGTTCATTAAAGAAAAACAAATTATATATAGAATTGAAGTGTAGGCACCATATAACACTAAGTGAGGCGCAACGACGTTTTCGTGAATCTACTTCCGAAAATTTTGTTATAGTTCTTAAAAAAAAAACACACACAAGAAAATATTAACATTCAGGAAATCATAGATATGAAATTTGATAAAATGATGACTGCTTTCCAAACAGTATTAGAAAAACAAACGGCATTCCTGATGGAAAATTTAAAAAAATCAATGGAAACTGTACTTTTTATGTATGTAGCATAATATATTCGACGACGCATTGTTCTCCCCCTGGAAGAAAGAAAAAGGCTTCAGTCACATTAAATACCCCCACGGGTCCAGTTCCAGGCGGTTCTGGCAATAGTGGAATATATATACATATATATATATATACTCAACACTGAAATTGGATAAAAAAAATTATCTATATATATGTTCTCATTTTCTGTACATATGTTTCACTCCAGTACTTTAATAAATTATTTTTTATTTGTTCCTCAAAGGGGAGGAATCTTTTTGAAATTTCGGTGAAATATTCCTCTTTTTCCCTTTTCTAAATTCATGCATTTTTTACAATGGAACTGTAGAAGCCTAAAAAATAAAACCATTTGGTTAAACATCCCTCCCTTTTCGCAAGCAGATATTTTAATTTTCCATGAAACCTTTTTATTAAATGAAGACAGTTTTAATATTCCAGGGAAAAAGATATTCAGGAATGACAGACAAAATAGACCTGGAGGTGGTTTAATAATAGCCGTTCCTCTGAATGTTTCTGCCCAACAAATTTCTATTCAGTCAGCACAAATAGAAGATTTGGAATCACTTTTTGTTAAAATAAATATTACAGACATTTCTTTTTATATTATAAACATCTATGCACCACGTGGACTTAATATTACTATAATCAAATCCTTTCTCGAATCTTTAACAGATCCGTTCTTCATTTTTGGCGATTTTAACCTGCATCATCCGATGTGGGGATCAGTTCACAGTTCCAGATACAGTAATATTTTCGTTGATTGGTTGACTGAATCAAATTCAATACTTCTTAATACAACAGTTCCTACTTATAGAAATTCATCTGGTAAATCCTCTTTAATCGATCTTACAATTTGCTCTTCAAACCTCTCTGGATATACTAATTGATGTTTCAGCTTGTTTTTTTTATAGTGATCATAGTCCAGTAATAACAGAATTTTCTCTACGAAAGCCGAGTAAAAGATTTGTAACAAAAACTAACTGGCAAATTGTGAAAGAAGAAGTGGAGATTATACTAAGCAATCCAGAAGAAAATATAGATAATCTTACTGATAAAATTTCGAAAATTATACATAGTAATAGTAAAGAAGTAAAAATTTCTAACAAATCTTTCCCTCCTTGGTGGAATGGTACTTGCCATAATTTTTATAAATTAAAAAAAAAAGTTCAGGAAAAAAGCTATACGAAGCATTTCTCCTCAATTATGGATCAAATACAAGCAATATGCTAGTAAACTCAGATTTCATATTAAAAGTGCCAAAAGATTATATTGGGATAATATTTGTAACAACGTTTCTAATCCAAAGATATTTTTTAATATTCTTAAGAAGCTCTCCACCTCTAATAATATAGAAGATAAGCATATAATATCCTTCAAACAAATAATAGAGTCATTACTCATCCTCAAATTATACAAATATTTTTGCATCTAAAAACGCTCATCACGAACGAATTCCTCTGGATTTTTTCCACAAAGCGGATAACATTCTTAACAAACCTTTTCATATTTCTGAAATTTTCACAGAGCAATAAAACTCTCTAAAAATTCAACTCCTGGAGCTGATCATGATCACAGCATCCTTCCTTAAAAAGCTTGATCACAGTGGCTGTGAAGTAATTTTAAGATATTTTCAAAATCTATTTGATAATGCAATAGTTCCAAACTCTTGGAAGCACGCAGTCATCCTCCCGATTCCTAAACAATGCAAAGACAAATCTCAAATTTCATCTTACAGACCAATAGCACTGACTTCCATCTTTTCAAAAACCTTTGAAAGAGTCCTAACCAATAGATTAAGCTACTTTTTAAACTGCAGAAAGAAAACTTCATCCTCAACATTACGGTTTCGTTCCTTTTAAAGATAGCAGTAGTGCTGCATATTTTATTCAAAAAGCAATAGTAAATGCAAAATCACAAAAGAAATATTTTGTAGGAATAAGTTTAGATATAAAAAGCGCATACGCGATTCAGTTTTTATCGTCGGTCTTCTCTATGTCTACAAATTGGTATAACAGGAAAAACAGCTATTTGGATCAACAAGTTTCTCACACAACTGTTTTTCCAAATTAAATGGAGGGATTTCTTTCCTCCAAAAGGATATCTTCCCAATGTCTTCCCCAGGGTAGTGTCCTATCTCCCTTTTATATACTATCTAATGCATGATTTTTTTGAAACCTTGGAACATGACACCGAATGTTTAATATATGCCGACGACGTTTTTATTTACTGCTCTCATCATTCTCTTGAGTACATTCACAAAAAATTGCAAAATATCTGGAAAGAATTTCTCAATGGTGCAATATTGGAAGCTATCTCTTAGTCCAGATAAAAGTACAATTGCTGAGTTATCCAATAAAAGAATTAATACGTTTCCTAATATTTTATTGGAAGGGCATCCACTACCTTGGCAATCCTCAATCAAATATTTAGGTGTTCACTTTTCCAAAAGGAGTCAGAATGTTTCTTTAAGAAATCAATTTAAATAGCAAAGCATTTGAAAAAAATTAATAGCCTTAAGGCTATGGCCTACAAACATCATGGTCCAAGAGCTGCAGATCTGATCAAAATAGTAAACAATAGTATATGCAGTGTTTTCTTCTATACTTTAGCCATACAATAAATAAATGGTCCAATAATCAACTTAAACCTTTTAATGTCATTCAAACAAAAGCCCTCCGAATTGCATTAGGATTTCCACAATGGACTCCAAACATTGTACTTTTAAAATTGGCTGGACAGGAAATTCTATCCGACAAAATACGAAGATTAGCAAATAACTACTTCCTTTCTCAAATTTCAAACCAAACCTTTTCTCCATTATATTGCAATAACTCCAACTCTATGAATCTAAATAGTATGGAAGAAGATAAAAATAATATTATAAATATATTAAATCCCTTGAACGCTGTTAGTGGTCAAATTATCTCAATCCCCAGAATAACATCTTTCTCAATTCTCCCATGCAAAATATATGTCGATAACTACAAATTTCAGGATAAAAATCTACCAATACAGATTTTAAGGAGCTTATTTGATGAAACAATAGATCGTGATTTCTAAAGCTTCTATATAATAGCTACTGACGCTTCTAAAACTCTAAACAAATTGCATCAATTTCAGGTATTACGGAAAATTCCTCTTTTGCCTACAGTATCAATCCCAATAATTCTATTTTCACAGCTGAAGCTCTGGCTATCTGCCAAGCTTTAGATGATCTGTCAGTTACAAACAAGAACCTGCTAATTTTATCTGATAGTCTCTCTGTTCTCTTGCTCTTCAGAATTATTCGATCAAATCTCATAGTGTCATCCATAAATTAGCTAGCAAGATATACATTTTATCGCATTATAATGATAAGATAATTCTACTTTGGTCTCCGGGACATTCAAATATATTGTGGAATGAACAGGCGGATAATCTCGCAAGATCTGCCACAGAGTCTAATGTTTACATCGACTGGATCCAGAAGATATCAGAAAAAAAATATATCAAGAGAGTTTTAAAAAAGCAAATGATAACTTCTGTTCAAGCAAATATTTGGAAAACTTGGGCAATATTCCAAACATAGGCTCTATCTCTAAATGGACAAGCAATAGAAGAGAAGAAATCCTATGCACTCGAATCCTCGTAAAATGATCATCACTCCTGGACTTCTACCCCTCAGGGGGCTCACCTTCTTTAGGTGAGTACGGGTGTCACAATCCCGAGGTGCCCTAGTGATCTTTTCCTTTTCCTACGGGGTTTACTGTCTTTGGTAAACACGGGCTTCACGAACCCGGCTACCCTAGTGATCCTTCTCTGTTTTCGACCCCCTTTCTTGTCATTCAATTCATTCTTTCTTTCTCTTCCCGTCTAGACCACAGATATTAAAACAAATGTTTGGCGCAGTATAGCCGAAATCAGCTCTTGCGCCAATAAACCCCAAAATCACTCACTCACTCCTGGACTTCTACGTAAATTTAATTTATCAGACAACGCAAACTGCAGAATCTGTAATTGCTTAAACGATTTGGACTACATATTCAAAAACTGCAATAGATATATTCATCCTCGAAATCAATTAAAGCACTTTCTTAAAATTGATCCACATTATAACATTACTTTCAAAGAACTATCGGAGAAAGCTTTGTCAAATAGATTATCATTCAGATTTTTTATCCAGAAAATGAAATATTTTGACATCTATTTATTTATTAATCCTTTAGTTTTTTTAGGGGATAATAGCCTTTGTAGCTCTATATCCCACAAAACCTGAACTGAACTGAACCTATGAATGTCCTTTGCAAGTAAAGTTGGAATTTCTTTTTCAAAAATTGGCTCTAAAATATTCTGCTGATAGTAGAGTGAATTAATTTTGGCTTTACTTGAGACTTTTTTGGTTCTTATTTGCCGTTCTTAGAAAATCCTGCAGACGAAGCCATTTCGTAAAGTCATTCCCGTCAGTTGAGCGATAGAAAATTCATCTTCTTTTACTACAGTCACTTAAATATGCCCATACCTCATTGAGTATTACCACAAATTTCCCTTTTTCCATCAGCTAGGTGTTTTTTGCATAATTTTCTACAATTTGACTTTTTTTTAGCAATTTGTTTTAAAAAAGGAGACGAACTTCAGGTTTAAACATCTGTTTTAACTTTAATTCCTTATGAATGATTTTAATTACACAGTCCCCGATGACATTCTTAGTTTCGATGCAATGAATCTTTCAGTCGACAGATTTTCTTTTAGGATCAGAGACTTCACTTTCTTTATAGTTGCCTGTGTTGGAACAATCTTAGGAGGAAGCTTCATGGTCATGTTTTCATTTTTACTTTCTGATAGACGCTTTTTTTTCTTTCAAATTTAATATATTATAAATACCTTTGATTGAAATGCAATAACCGAGATTTTTACACTGCTTTTTAATTTGTCGATACGAAAATTTCTCCTTGGAAAGCGTAATTACATAACATTCGAGCAATCTATCAATTTTAGAAGCCATTTTTAAAATAAAACTTTTATTTTACATTCCAATCAAAAGAAAACCTTAGCAGACGATTATTCTGAAGAGTTGCCAAAGTTTTATCTCAAAACGCAAACGAGAAAATGAATTACAAAATCGTTTCCATAAAGTGTGAACGACCTTTTGTATTATTTACTTAAAATATTAACTAAAGTACTATTTGACAGTATTATATATTTAAATGTCCCGTAACATACCAGGTCTTTGACTACAGTAAGTGTACTTACGTCTTGCGTGAGTGAATGAGTGAATATTAACGTCCCACTGTTCAGCTAGCTACACGAGGACTTTCTTGGGGACGGTCCGCGTAATTTTGAACCATGGTCAAGTGACGCGGACGACACCTGAGCTGGCACCCCTTCTCCTAACTACCACACCACACCACGGAGGACGTTTGAGCTCTCGACAGATTTAACGTGCATCGCTCCCCTACACGCGGGTCTTCAGTGGTACTGGGATCGAACTCATGACACGCTAGCCACGATCCGATGCCTAGATCACTTGGCTACCGCGGCCACGAGCATCACGATAGACGAAATAATTACATAATGCTTGCAGCTACGTCGTCGCGTTTAAGTAAATTTTTGGTGTTGTTAGGGCACATTTTAAAGTAGATTTCGCGTATATAAGTACAATTAGTATATAGTCAATGTAGGATTTATGTTTATTTTTTGTTTAGTTAAGCAAAAACCACATGCTCTTTAGGTATAGTAATTATATTTTTTAGGTATTTTTTTGTTCAATTATTACGTTACAGATATAAATAGTTTCAGGTAGCCAAAATCGAAAAATTGAGGATTCATATAGTCAAATGTCAGGAAAAGTTGTAGATAGAAAAATCAAACAGAATAAAGATAGCATTTTGAGTTCTATCCCTAAATAAGTCAGATGATAATGAAACAGCTAAAAACGATGATAAAGACGAAGATAAATATGCCTTAACTTATATTCAGTAATTAAGTATTACTCATAAAAGTAATTTTAGTTCTTCTCCGAAACTTTGTTTCTCTCTAAAAGTATACATGTCTATGAAAACATTTGATCCAGTTTAGAAGGTTTCATAGCTTTAGTTTATTTGATAGCAGTTATGAGGATCTCCTGCCCAATGTAAACCGTTTGCTAATTAATTCATAAATACTTTTTTTGGTTGTAAGTTTTTATTTTCTGTGAATGTAAATCATTAAAATATTATAATATATCTTTAAGCATCTGGTTTTATTGTTACTATAAAAAATTGGTATAACTCTGTATTCTTTAATGTAAATGAGTAGTGTTTAAAAGTATGATTTCAATTACACTGTGTTAGGTTTAATTGGATTTATAACAATTAATTGGAAGAAAAGTAATTTTCTTAAAAATATATAAAAGTTGAGATAAAATTTGTATTTGGAGGATTTTTATAAAATATATTATTTAACGGATAAAACTGTAGGAAGTTATGTTTTAAAATTGGGGCTTATTTCAGAAATATGCAGTTATTCCGAAAAAAAAATTTCTTCGCTTTAATATTGGAAAAGGATTATCTGATGTGTACAAAATCGAATTATTCATAAAATCCTACTTAAGCCCCCCCCCACGCCGGGGGGGGATGTGCCAACAGTGCCTCGTTTTTCGAATGCGCTGCAGAAAAGAATACGAGGGTGGGAAAAACTATTTACTTTATATATACTGTGACAGCAAGTTTTCCCTATTCGCCAAGGGTGTGTAATCTAAAACTGAATCAAGCCAACTTTATTTTTTGGCTTTCAAAAAAAGTGAACTAGTTTGCAATTTAAGAGTAAAAATTCGCTTTTAAGCAAACTAAGAGATATTGTCTATGTATTGGGGTTATTATGTCTAAAAACTAAAGACATGATACTTTTTTTTCGTACGTTGAAAATCATTAGTTCATTCTCTTGTCGTGGGATCTGAAGATAAACTCGTCTAGACAAAATTGTTCTTCTCTCAAATACATTATATTTTATTATTTTTCATGCTTATATTTTCCAAAAGAATGACCAGATTGAAATTTAGAAGTTTTTCAACAATTACAGGCCTATGGTTGCCTATTTTGAATAGATAATTCCGTAACTATATAATGCATACACTTTTCTTTCACATCTGTAGAGTGTTCATCAAACTATTCGAACTCAATTTTTGAGCAATGGCACATGCTTTTTTGAAGGATGAGGTCACCAGTACAATCCTGAAGATGCAGAGATGGGATCACATGGGAAATATATTTCTAACCTTGACTTATTACGGATAATGTTATACATATAAAAAAAAAGAGACTTAAATTGTAATCCTCTTGTATTACTAAGTTTTAACCTGGTGATTAGAGCGTCGGACTCCAGACCAGAGGACCTGGGTTTGACGTCCGATGCCATCAAATACCCTCCGAGTACACAAGGAGTACGTGCTTGTTAAATCAGTGGGCCCGAAGGTCTTGTGGGTGGTCGCAGTAGAAAACACGGGTACAGGGTGCTGGAGAAGATTTCCCTCCCATCCAGTCCATACCTAAATTGTGGAGATGGAGATATGCGGTGTCGGCATCTATCGTGTAGATGTCAAACCTGTCTCAGGCCTGGCAACTTTCCTTCCTTCTCTTCGGGAAGGACACTCCAACAACAACAACATATGTGTTACCGTTAAGATGAGAGTAATTCACACAGTTGTTTCATATTTTAAAAAGGACAGTTTGAAAGCATATTAAAGTCACTCAAAATATCATAAGAGGAGATAAGGGTTCAAAAGAACCAAGTGCTCCCACCAAAAAAACCAGTTCCAATACCATTTATTCCTCATGAAATAGTAGTTAAATTCAGCATTTTTTAAAAGAAATAAAAGCATGTTATAAACTAATAATTTTATACATCGCTGAAGAATTCTATATATTACTAATAGACAGCTAGATTGCAATAATAAAAAAAAAATTATTGAATTAAATATTGCAGTGTACAGGGATTATATTCATAACCATAACAAAAATACACATGAAGTTATTTATGGCAATAAGCTAATTGGAATAAGTGCAAAATTACAAACAAAAGCCTTAAGCGAATGTTTGAAACTCTTCCAATCATTACTTAATCTTTTTTTTTGTTCATTAAAACTAAACTGGTATCTAGAAACTAACTGTTACACGCGTCCATTTTTTATTTCCGATTCCAAATATTTTTTTCATGGCAACAGTTAATATAGACTTGAGTCATTTTTTAATCCTAATTTTTTTTATCCTAACATTTAAAATTTAAATGTTAGGATATGGACTCCTGTATAGCAAGGCTTCAAAATGATCTTCATCCTCATTGACTTCATGGAAGGACATTCTCATTGACTTCATGGAATGACATTCTCATTGACTTCATGGCCCTAAAGCAGGGGTAAGCAAATAGCGGCTCACGGTACATATGCAATCTGCAAAGAAATTTTTTGCGTCCCAAGAAGTCAGAAAATCCGCTTTGAATCGAGATTTATTTCTCTTGTTTGATCAAACATTTTCACCTCCTATTAGGAAAACAGGATTCCTTTATTTTTTCATGAAGAAAACAAAATACCTGAAAGTGTTTCTCCTACCAGTAGAGATAATGTCCAGTGCTTGGAGGACGAGGTCACAGGAAAGTTTCATGATTTTAAGAAAATTGAGCCTATAAATTAAATTTACTCTGTTATCCCATTACTGCTAATATTGATACAGCACTGAAGAGCTGAAGCTTGAACTTATTCACTAGTAGTCAGATCACAGCGTGAAGGAAATGTTTAATGCTAGAACATTAATTGCCTTTCACAAACCTTTGTTTTCTGAAAAATTTCCATGTATGAAGAAATTTTCTGGGAAAATATTCTTTATGTTTGGGTTGACGTCTATTTGTCAGCAAAGTTGTTCTTGTATGAAGACCAACAAGAGAAAATATAGATGCAAGTAGGCTGACTTAAACTTGCAGGCTGTGACGAGAATTTAACTCCTGATTAAAAAGAAAATGTCAAAAGGGTGTGATGGGGTACATTTGTCTAACTGAACTGATTCTTAAATTACATGTGCCTGCATCTATAGATGAGGTGAAACTAGCACATTCAATAAATTGCATAAAACTGCCCTTTTATTATTTAATTTTTTTTTTATTGATTTTTCCTGGAACAATTTTTTTTCCTGTGATGCAAAGTTAACTAATGAATGCAATCATTTTAAAAATGTGCGGCCGTCTGGTATCCTCCACTCTCCTCGAGCCAAAACAATTGTCCACCCCAACCGTGGAGTGACTTCAAAATGTGACGTTACGAAACATTCAATCAATCAATTCTCATCAATCTGATAGGATTTTATCCATTTTTGCAGGGATTCAAAACTTTTGAGAAATTTTGTATCGTGGTGCCATCTATGAACTGTTAGAATAATGAAAATTCAAATAGAAAGGTCAATCCAAAAGATTCTTTCATAGTAAATACATAATTAAAAAATGAATAATATTTTTCACTCATATATTTTATATCTACTATAAACAAAAATATATTGTTTTATTTAGTTATTTGTTCCAAAACAGTAATATGTCACAAAATACACATATAATAGAAAAACTAATTCAAAGTTTAGAATTTTTTAAAATTCTTAAAAAAGAAATTATATGTGCTGTAATCTATCATATAAGGGATGTTATAAAAGTAGTTAACCATGTCATATTCATAAAGGTAAAGAATTCAAAATATATCTTTAAAAGCACAAAAGAACAAATTATTCTTTATTTACTGCAAACGATTTTTTTTTTTGTATTTAAACTTGTGACGGATCTATACGCGTCTATAACTAACCCCTTGGGGATTTTTCTGGGGTAATAATATTATTAACGATTTTACGACGAAGACAAAACTAGCCCAGACCATAACGAATACTGCCTTTGACAGCATTTTATCGTCCCCGAAAACTAGAATGGTGTCATGCCAGACAAAAATTGGGCGCCAAGAGACATCAGGGGTCTTCATTGACAAGCCTTACTTCTGTCTTAATACAGATGAAATTATTAATGGAGGGATCGTGGTCTGCGCTACGAATCGCAGTTCATTATATAGGGTGTTTCATATTGAATGGGACAAAAAGAAAACATGATTGTGAACGTTGTAATAAATTTTTTTAGAAAACTCAAATTTACCTCAAAACTACATTTATTCAAGTTTCTACAGGTGCTCAATATTGCCCCTCCGGTGACACGACAAATGTCTACACGGTAATCAAGCTCCTGCTACACTCGTGATAACATATCCCCTGTGATGGAGTTCAACACTGCAGTTACACGCTGCTTCAGTTCCTCTAAGTCCTGAGGAAGTGGATGCACAAACACCTTGTTCTTAACGAAACCCCAGAGAAGAAAATTCGTGCGAAAATATCGTTGCACAACAGTTACCGAGGAGGTTTTGGCATATTCGAAAACGCAGTACGCTTTCTCCTGCATGGACAACATTTTGTTTAACAGCGCCTCTAGCAGAGAGTTCATCATTCGATAATTTTTCCCTGTTGCCAAATAAAACTTGTATAATTGTAGTTGCAGAATAAATTTGTTTCGACTGAATAAATCCATTACGGCAGTCACACTGCGCTATTCTTTTTGTCCCATTCAATATGAAACACCCTATACTTAGTTACATGCCCAAAAGACCTGGTATTTTTGTGGGGAGTGCAATTGCATACCATACTAAATCACTATATGTGTTCCTTCCTTGTAGTTTCTTTGATAAACCAAGAGATTTGCAGCCAGTCGCGGTCTTAATGCTGAACAAATAATTGCAACCATTTTTCTAAAAAGGAAATAGGAACGACCTCATATTGCTACCAATTCTCGAGTTTATCTGCAACATGTTGATATCTTACTATACTCAGCATTTTCACCAGTTCTGTCTATAATCAAGACATTATAGGGTACCATGGGACGATAAGTCATCTCGTAATCTGCAGCAATTACGTGCCAGGTTCATTTAGCAAGTCGAGTTGTATTAGGAATAATGGTAGTCATGTATATTACATGATACCATTTTCTGCTTTTTGCTGAGCAAAGTTTGTAAATTTCTGTTACAAAATTTAATCATTGACTGTTCCGAAAGCATTTTACCAACCGTATAAATTTCATTGCATTCTGTGATTATTGTGTTCTGACTATTGCAACTTTTAAATATTAGAATATATTTTAAATATTAGAATATATTTCTACATGTGTGTATAACTCGATGCGGACAAGCATTATTGTCCATCAGAAACAATTGATTGATTTCGAATGGAATGAATAAGCGACGGCACCAATTGCTTTAGCTTTGTAATACACCACTAGGCTGGATGACATGTATATTGTGATCAGGACAGTGAGGGATCCCTTTAGCACATTAGGAATCATATCAGAACACAACTACGGTCCTTTGCACAAAAATCAATGTCCGTACATAGCATTTGATGTTTTTTGCATCTCCGTGGCCATCCTTAAGACGGCCATTATTGCGATTATCTTTGTTTCACAACCAAGGACGTTTATATCTGAAATGGGGCATTGAAGAGTGGAACATGGGCAACCGATTGGTACGACGTTGTCTTTATAGACGAATCACTCTACTTCCAGGAACCCCATTATATGATTGAAATATAGTCTGAAGACACTCCCCCGGAATTAGGTTGTTTAATTGCTCCCAATTGCTCGGGCACCCGATATTATATTTTAATGTGATAATTTATTCCTCTCCCCTGCACTCTCCTAATACACATTGGAGGTACAATTACAAACTCTCACTCTATATCCCTGTTGTCCTCCCTTATCATCAAAGCTTTCCTGTGATTACATTCAAACAGATATGTGAGACGACACGTAGTACGCAATATTCTAGATTTCTCCACTCACACTAGATTGCAATTCTGCCTTGGCATTTCTATTCTCCTGACTTAACACATATCGAATGAGTCTGATAGATGATTGGAGAGCAATTGACTCAGTATACACCACCCTCTCTTGCAATGTATCAACTTGAGTAATACATAGAAACAAAATGAGCTACTATACCTCAACAAGACATCCAAAACCTTTTTAATGCAATACTGAGGCGAGTAGCAGCTGTTATAGCCAATTGTGTCGATAATACTCAAATCCAATTTTACCGTCTTCGTCTCCCAGCAGAAATCTGTTTTCTCAATCATTTAGTACTGCTTGTTACTTTTCTAATAAATTTGCCTTTGATATATCTTGTATTTCTGGAAGTTGGATTTTGGATAACTGGTAGTGAAAGTAAACGAAAAAATAATAATAATCACTTAAGGTATCCGACTACGTTTGGAACTCTGATTTTGAAAATGCGTGTAAATTAGCAATTTTTTGATATTTATATATAGAATGTCACCTGAATTAGAATAAACATATAAAATGGTCTTAAGAATATTACAATTTTTTGGGAAAAAAAGAAGAAAAAAAAAATAATGTAATTTCAAAACATTCTCCTTTTATGGAAAATGCTTCTATAATAATAATATTTGGTTTACATACAGATAAGACTTCTCGACAGAGCCTGAACTAGGATTTTTTTGAAAAATTCACATTATTTTCAGAGTTACGATCAATTGAAGTAATAACCAATGTTTTTTTTTGTTAAAATGTCTCCATTTTGATGTATTAAAGTAAGAATAAATTCACTTTTAAATTATATATTTCAAAATTCTTTGTTCAGACTCTGTAGAGAGTCTCAGCTATGAATAAACAAAATATTATTATTGTAGAGCCACTTCCCAATAAAAGGAGAATGTTTTGAAAATATGTAATTCTTCCTACATTTTTTTTGCCCCCCCCCCAATGCAGTTAAGTAATTTTTTTCTTGTCAAAATATTCTTAAAACAATTTTCTACGCATATTCTAATTTAGGTGATACAAAAAATAAAAAAAAAAAATTAATCATTTGGAACGTTTTTTTAAAACCACGTTCCAAACGTAGTCAGATACCTTAAGAATTATTGTAAAAGAGTAAATGTTTATAGGTTATATATTGGGTTGTTGTATAGGTATTATTTTTGAATTCAGTAATATGTTAACACGAAGCCCAGTGGCTGAGTGGTAGTGCATCGCGCTTCCACACCACAGGTCCGAGGTTCAAACCCAGGGTTGGGCAAGGTTAACTCAGTCTTTCATCCCTTCAGTGGGTCGATAAATGCGAACCAAACTTGCTTGGGAAAACACTGGGGATTTCGCGACAGATTGACTACTAGACCGGAACAACTGCTCGTGCACCTCAGGGCCGAAGACTGGAATGGCACAGTAGGCCTTGGCCCTCATGGGTTGTTGCGCCACTGAGTTCAGTTACTATGTTAACGTAAGTTTCGTGGTATAAAAAAGCTTTCATAGATAAAAAAAAAATACTTGCGTATATATACTATGCTTTAAAAACATGTTTCATTGGGATAATTGTGCATTTAAGACAATAAAGCTTTAATATATATATATATAAATTGCTGTAAGCGACTCAGAAAATTTCCTTTAAAAACATTATGTTGGATTTATTAAAAACTTCGTTATCATAGGACGACCTAACTCAAGGTGGTGCATCATTCGAGATCTTTCGAAAAAGCTAAACTTAAAAATGGATCATTTTTTAACTCCCTCGTATATAAAAAAATCAAAATAAGAAAGATAGTTTCTCCGTTGATGTTTGGATATTAAACTTTTTTCCATAATCTTTCAAAGAAAAATAAAAAAATGCAAACAAAAAATAATTTTACAAAGTTCAACTACTCTGCCAAAATAGATTGTATGTACCTACAAAGGCAGGAGTGTAAGATTTATAGCTTTTTCAGAGTGAGGGAGAGTAGGGTATTTCCAGTAAGCGAATAAAGTACTTTATCTTAGAAATTAATATTTTTTTTTGCTAGGCTTCTTACCGTTTTTTATCGGCATAGATCGATCAGGAAGTGTTTATCTGTAAGGTGTTTTTTTTCATTCTCTTATTATTTTATTTACTTTAAAAAAAGGTGCCTTGAAGGAAGACAAACAGACTGAGAGAGAAACCTTTTTTTTTTCTTCTTCTTTCAAATAATGAATTTTTCTCCTTTCTCTTATCATTAGAATATTTTGTTAAAAATTGATTTCAGTTTAAATTTTTAGATACTTTTTACTTGATATTGCGTGGAGACTAGAAAATCGGTTCTAGAACTCATTCTTTCTGACAAAAAGAGAATATTTATATGAATAGAATTTGGATATCTGCCTAAGAGAAGGATTTTCTATATTTCTTGAGATAAAAGATAAATATATTTAAGTTCTCAAAACATACTAAATCGAATAAAAATGGGTCTATGCTAAGATAGCTACGCGTCAGTTGGAGCATAATTGCATGGGTAAAATATACAATCTGAGTTCTAATACAGACACGAAGCTCTATCTTTGTTTAATCGATTTATTTTGTGTGTGTATAATTTCATTCTCTTCTGTAGATTTTATTTCTAATAAAGCCACGAATAATTTTTAATATAAATTTGATTTTTTCTAATACAGGATAATTCCAAAACCTCGACCTAATATGGACCGAAAGGTGGCCGAATCTGTGAAAATGCCGGGTTATCGAGAACGGAATTAAAAAAGAATATGTACGAGTGTATCCTCAGAAAATATTGTACTGAAGTTGTATGTATTGTTTGTTTGAGAATACAGCAGAAAACTAAACTGCCCACAAATACCCTTAAACAAAGAAAAAGTATGTACTTTATGAAGGCATACAGCATTCACACATTACATGAAAATGAAAATTAATGAATATATAGATAGTACACAGTAATTTACCTGACAAGACACACCTCAGAAAAAATACTTTAATGGAAGCATAAAACTGTTTATAATGACAAAATAAATAAATAAATAAATAAAATAGCCGACTTTTCATAAAAACTAGCTACTTTTTTTTTTAAAGAAAGGCATAATGTCCTGTTGTCCTCCGTACTGCACTCTGCGTTTTCCTGCTTCGTCACGAAGACGACAAGGAAACAGTAAGTTCATTATCGACGCACCTTCCTGTTTAACACATCACTCAATAATAGAGATTGCAATACCAGTATACCGGGATACCGAATACCGGTATTTTGAGCCCTTTGTACAGTTTCGAAATATCGGTATTCACAAGTTTAAATACCGGTTTTTTGGTAGTTACTAGAAATTTTTAAAATTGTTTCTTATATGGTCAGGGATTGCCAACATCCCAAAATGTTATACGTCTTTGGGTTTATGTTATAGTTTTAATTATTGCACCATGATTAAAATATATTATAAATGAAATAATTTTACGTCCATTTCAAAAGGTATTAAACGCCTTTATTCCGCTCATTCCGTTGTTCTTATTTTTATTTTTCCTAGCTGGTTCTACAGTTCTAAGGCAACTCATTAAATCCATCATTTGATTTTTTCTATTGCCAGATACACAACGGGATAAAAGACTATTAATTTGAACTTAAAAATATAGACATATGTAAATCATTTCTCTGACAAAAAGGACTAAATGCACTACTCCTAACTAAGTTTTTGTTGAAACAGGAATAACATATCCAAGTTCATCTGCCTTCCTTTATCCATCAACACCTGTAAAATGGCTCCGTAATGGGCGAAATTAATTAGACTGTACAATCAAGAGAAGTTATAAAACATCTGAATCACATTCAAGGCCCAAACTGTCCTATTACATCTTAGAGCGAAACTGAACTTTCACAAGATTCGTAGTCTGAAATTTGTATCTGAGAAACCAAGGTTGTACTTGTGAAGAAAATGTGTAATATTTCGACATTTTCTAAACTGGTGAGTTTGCTATTCCCATTGTATCCTACTTTAGGATTCAAAATGTTTTCAAGTTCATTATATATATATATATACTCATAAATAATAACCCATAATAATGAATAAGAATAACTTTAAAGAACATAAGAAAATCGATTGATAATACTTTGGTTTGGTTTCATTATTTATATGACGAAAAGAATATGATAACCCAATGTAAAAAATGTTCCAGAGTTAAGAAGAAAAGTGACTAACCAAATCAAATTTGATCAAGTTTATTGTAAATTTTCTTAGAAGTTTTTACCCACAAACCAATCCGCATTCAGAAGAATTCGGTACAATTATCGAAGTTGATGATGATACTAATGCCAATTGTGAAAAGGAACTGTCTCTTGAACAAAAATTAGAATTAGCTATAACTAAAAAAAATCAACAAACCAAAATACAGTACAGAAATTAGCTATATCCAAAATTATCCGACGAGAAATCAATTTATTTGAAAATGAGGGATTTAGAGGTAAATACTAGGAAAAAATGTATCGCACATTGCTAATAGTATCACCAACTAGCGTAGATGCCGAAAGAGCGTTTTCGGCAGCTGGTAATTTTTTGCACAAAATTATGTTCCAGGCTTAATGACAGTACAATTGATGCATTTTGTTTTTTAAGAACACACACAAAGAAACATCTTTCAAACATTTAACTTTTAAAACATTAAGGACATTTCAATAATTTGTAATAGTACCCCAGACTGAATAGTGATATTTGTACTCTTTTGTGATTCAAATAAATAAAAAAATGTTCCATTTTTTTTTTTTTTTTTTTTTTGTGATTCTTTATATACTGTTATACTTTATAAGTTAAAAATTATTTCGTGTGATATTTACACTCTCTAATAAAAGTGGCAAGTGAAACTAAAAGAAAAAAACACCTGTGTTTTCTTTCTTTTTCTAAAATTTCTAATACCGGTATTAAAACCGGTATCTCGGTATTAAGTTCTAAGAAATACCGAATACCGGTATTGAACTTTTGTTCTGATATTGCAATCCCTTCTCAATAAATTCTGGGCCTAATATATAGATGGCGCTACCTTCTAACTTTCCTATAAGTCTAACCTAGTAGTACTCACTTTGAAACGGTATGTGTCAAAATTTCGTGATAATATCTTGCTTAGTTGAAAAGTTAACAGTGGTTTTAGTGAAGCAACTTTTATTTGTGCATAGAAACCATGGAGAAAAAAGAATTCCGTGTGTTAATTAAAGAATGCTTTTTGATGAAGAAAAAACACTGTTCAAGCCTGACAATGCCTTGATAAATATTATTCGGACTCTGCTCCATCGCAAACAACGGTTAAGCGGTGGTTTGCAGACTTAAAACTTGGTCACACAGACACAAACGACGCTGAACGTTCAGGTCGCCCAAATTTTGCAATTGCTCCAGAAAACATCAAAAAGTCCATAAAACCGATTTATCTGATCGTAAATTGAAGTTGCGTGAGATATCAGAGGATTCAAATTTATAAGAAGGCAGTTTATTCACTATTTTGCATGATCATTTGTCAATGAGAAAGCTGTGTTCATAGTGGATGTCGCATTTGCTCTCTGTTGATAAGAAACAGCAATGCATCGACAATTCAGCTGTTTAAGTGAAATAAACAGGATTTTTTTTATGTGGATATGTGACAATGGATAAAACATGGATCCATTACACTATACGCCTGGATCAAAAATATCGTCAGGTGAGTGGTCAGCAGCCGGTGAAAGCTGTCCTAAGCGATCAAAAACTCAAATGTCTGGTGGCAAGGTTGTGGCGTCCGTATTATGAGATGCACATGGAATTTTATTACTGACTATCTTTAGAAAGACAAAATAATTAATAGTGGATATTACAGGGGGCTATCGGATTAACTGAATGAAAAAAATAAAGAAAAAACGTCCTCAAATGCAAAAGAAGAACTGACGAGCCAACATGGCGGCCATTGATGTTGACGCGTCATTTCGATCGCTTGAGGATTGCTTCGAATCTTTGGAAAATGTACTAAATTGTGTTGGAAACCCAAGCAAAAAGTTGCGTGAAGGTGCAAGAACTGCTTTGGGTAAGTTGAAATTACATTTTTCAAAAGCTTTCAACAAATCTGGAGATGCAAAGAATAACGATGATATCCCAGCGTCGTTTACAAAACCATCATATGCTCGTATCGTGGCGCCATCTATCATTCCCAATGAGAGTAATTTAATGAATAATGTTATTGTATGTTCTAACAAAAATGATTTTACATCTGAGGAAGTGCGAAAAATCATCAGAACTCAGTTAAACCCTAGACAAATTCAAGTAGGGATAAAAAAGATGAGAACTATCGATAATAATCGAGTGCTTGTTCAATGTGTCTCAAAAGAGGATAAGGAAAGGTTTGCGAATGCAATAAAAGAAAAAACAAATTCGCTTCAAGTGTCTTCTCCGCGGAAGAGAAACCCAAATATGCTTCTGAAAAATCTTCCGAATGAAATTAGTGATCATGAGGTTCTCCAGCTTTTGAAGGAACAGAATCCGGAATTGGGAGAGAAAGAACAAATATGGGAGGAAACAAAAATTCGTTTCACTCTTAAAAAATTCGAAAATTCCCGGCATTTGGTTCTAGAGGTCAGTCCGATTTGTCGAACACTGTGCCTTAATATGAACTTCCTGAGAGCAAACTGGAACGTTTGCAAAATCGAGGATTTCCTGGCCATTAACCGTTGCTTTAAATGCCTTGGATACCATCATAAGGTGCTAACTGTGAAAATGGCTTGTGCTGTTGCAAATGTGCTGGAGAACACAAGAGTAGTGAGTGCGATCTCTCTACTCAGGTTTGCGTTAATTGTATTAGATTCAATAAGAAAACAAGAGACCCAAACAAAAAAGTTGATGTGAATCACAAACCCTATTCTAGCTGCTGTAAATGTCATCAATTTATGGAGAAACTTGTTGCATCTCAAACAAGTTATGAATAATGTTTTACCTCAACCGCATTTACGCATTTTACAACTTAATTTGCATAAATCAAAAAGTTCTACACAGCAGCTTATTTTGAATATGGAAGTTCGCAATATTGATGTTGCGATTCGTACAAGGGAACTCTTCCTGGATTTCCTTCGTCTTACAGAGTTTTCTTCAGTCCTTCTTTCGAGACAATTAAAGCAGCCATTATTGTCAGAAATAGAAATATTTCAACCTTTCTAGATCTAAATCACCTTGATTACAATATGGTGACAGTGCGCTTAAACATTAATAAAGTATCCTTTTTGTTTGTTTCCTACTATTTCGAACCCTCCAAGAATATCGATTCTGATTTGGAAAAAATTAACCAACTTTTTTCCAAGATGCCTATAAACAGATTGGTCTGGTCAATGGACGCTAATAGCAAATCTGAAACATGGTTCAGTCCCCTTTCTGACTCTAGAGGTTCCAAGCTCACCGATTTTATTAGTGCCCATAACCCCTTTGTCATTAATGAAGATTACGGTCCTACATTTTGTGGCTCTCAAGGTTCTAGCTACATTGATGTAACTGCAGTTGGAACTGATTTGCTGGAAGATGTTTCTTGTTGGCATTTGCCTATTTATGATTCTCTCTCCGACCACAGAGCAATTGAGTTTGATATTGTTCTTAATTCCAATTCTCAAACAAAAAATGGTGACTTTTGTATCTTCAACCTGATAAAAGCGAACTGGAAACTCTTCTATGACACATCTAATTGCTTGCTGTCAA
>BMAO01012919.1:0-169095 GCA_019973975.1 Trichonephila clavata
TGTCGTTTAATGGTGTTCTCTTGGTGGTAACGGGTACCTGGCACTCTCCATATGAAAGTCCGGCGAGAATCACACTGCAAATTAAACCTGGACTCGTCGGAAAACATCACACAAGACCACTGTTGCGGTGTCCACAATGCATGCTCTCTACTCCAGGTGAATCGCAGGCGACAGTGAGTTGCGGTAAGGGGAACACATCTGACAGGCTTACGAGCATATAGACCAATGTGCCTAAGCGTCTGTACACGGTTTGCTTGAAACTGTCGTACCGGTAGCTGAAGAGAGCTGACGAGATACGTCTGATGCTGTGCTCCGTCTGTTTCTTTTGGCAGTAACTGCCAAATACCGGTCCTCATTCGGCGTTGTAACTCGGGGGCGACCTGTGCTGTAACATCTACTCATATTACCATCGTCTTGGAATCGTTGCCAAAGCCTGGAGATGATACTCTGGGCGATTCCAAGTTCCTCAGATACTTCCAGCTGGTACGTCCACATTCCAGTCGTCCGATAATTCTACCACGTAAAAAATCATCCAAATGCTTCCTTTGTGCCATAACTATGTGGTTATTGCACTGAATGGCTTTTAAAGCGCGGCAATTTTACTTCTTTGCCACCATTCCTTATACACACTCTCGTCATTGTGATGTACTATCCGCGCCATCTGGTGGTTTCCTGTAATTTGCATATTCTTCTTCAAGATGTGTGTGACAATTCTACAGGTGAAATTTTTATTTTAGAGTTCAATTTCTGTGTGATTCTGAATTATCCTCAATTTATGGACATGAGTGTATAAACCGTATAAATCCTCCAAATAAGTGTTAAATTTTTGTATATAATTTCATATATGACAAGCCCACGAAGTCACTGGTAATTATTAAACTAGTTCTTTTAACTTGGTATAGTTAAATTAATTATAAAAACATGGCGCAGTACTGATACATTATTATTATATTAGTGCAAATGTGTATTTTATATTTTATAATATCAGAATGTATTTTGGTTGGCTTCTTTCAGTAAATTAATATTTTTTTAAAAATAATTTCTTGTTTTCGACTTTTTAATATGCTCGCGCCTCCCTCGCAGAGTTATCATGACCCCAAGGGGGTGCGCCATGCTGTTTGAGAAATGCTGGGTTAAGATCTTGTACAATAAATACGTGTAACACTAAATTATAGAATTTTTATCATTAAAGAACAATTGGAGCTTTTCATTTTAAATTCTAGTGAGAAATATTTAGGGTAAAAAAAAGTATTTCTTATGTTTCAACACAATGATGTTTTCTAAGCAGTGCTTATCAGAACAGTTTTGTTTCCAACAGTCATGTATAAAAAGAATAATAATGTAAACAACTTAAAATTTTTCTGCA
Source organism: Trichonephila clavata (assembly GCA_019973975.1). NCBI lineage: Eukaryota > Metazoa > Arthropoda > Arachnida > Araneae > Nephilidae > Trichonephila > Trichonephila clavata. Next base: position 1,367 of record BMAO01012919.1, read on the forward strand.
TTAATCTGAAATTGGAATGATTGAAATCTTTTTGAAACTGCAAAGATGCAACTAGAAAGACTAGATTTAATAGTTTGTCTGAAGGAACAATCTGATTTATGTAATACCCAGAGATTTTCCAAAATGTAAGGTACAAGATAAAAAAATATACAAAGTAAATTTTATTTTCACATTTTCTCAAACTAAAATAGTTCTAATTCAATTTATTATTTTATCTCAAAATTGCTTTGCAACGGATTTGTAGTTTGTTCCTTTTTGTTTATTATGAAATATTTTCAAAATTCTTCACAAAAACAAGTTATCAAAGATAGAAAATGTGTGAGATAGTCGGGGGCGGACGATTACACAACATGTATTTTCACGGAATAAATTCTATGTATGTAATTATTTTTGGATTTGCTACAGATTTCAATCATTTTAAAAATAAAATTTCATATATATTTTTCTTTTTTTTTAAAATTAAATATTTAACTTGTAGCCTCTTGTAATAAGCTAATTTTCTGAAGTGAGTGCAAAAAATATTAGCCAATAGTAGAAAAAAATCGTATTGATTTCATAACAAAATGGACGTGAACACTTGTCTACGGCTAAAACAAAGAATAACTACTTATTCCTCGTGTATTTTTAATTCTTGAAACTTAATAGTTGAACTAATTTGAAATCTTTTGATAAACTAATCTTTTTGTATGATCTTATTATATATATATATATATATATATATATATATATATATATATATATATATTTCGATAAAATACCTATAATACCCAATTTTCATTAGTACCGAAATTTTATATTTCCTGATAACGCATGAAAAAAGAATATTCGAATTCATGCAATCCTTCACAACACAATAACAATTTACTCACAATATTTAATTTTTTAAAGAAAATACTATAGATTATAAACTAAATACATTATACATGTAATAATATAATTAAAAAACAATTCATAAATACAAATTGCAGCTACGTCTTTTTTATTTGACCAATGTTTCTTTTATAAATGTTTTATTTCATCAATTGTAGACTTTAGATTCAACATTTTCGCATTTCTATTTCGAAGAATATCTTAAGTTCAATATAATAGCTGAGAATTTTTTTATGAGACTCAGAAGAGCAAGATTTATGTTCGACGAAACAGAAACAATGTACAGGGTTCAATGAAATCTTGCGTATTGGGCCTTCGTAAGTACTGCTTTTCAAAAGCATTTTCTGTGCATGAGTCATATTTTCAGACTTTACATTTAAAAACCAAATATTCTCAATTTCATTTAGTATTTTTTAAAAAGTTTTTTATAGTTTTCCTGTGTTGATCTGATTTTTTGGGATCTCTTTCTTTTTATATAGGTTTGTAAAAGATTAAAATATAATATATCGTGTGGTTCTTAATAAAATTAAAAACTAATATTAATTATCTAGTACATATTACTAGTTTTGAGCTAATCAATAAAGTCATAAATATTTTACAAAAGTCTCTATGAGACTTATATGTACATCGCTTTTATAATAAATTTATTCGAATAAAAACAATTCGAAATATAGGAAATAAAAAAATCTTATGTTTGAAATCGCTAAAAGATATATCTTAATTAAAACTTTATGTTGGTTTATTTTAGAATTTAAGCTTCCTATTTTTTTTCTCATTAGTTTAAAGTAGAAATAATACAAGCATTTGAAATTAAGCTATAGTTTAGAATGCACTTAAAATCATCTACTTTACATTTTATATAAAACATCCCACTAGATGGCGCCCCAAGTGGTGAAGTAAAGGCCTCTTTATTGTCGTCTTAATTTTATAAATCTCACAATTTATTTTTCGCTAATTCAACTTTTCCAAAAGAGAATTTTTTCCACAATTGAAGAGAAGGTACAAAATCATTGATTCAATAGCATACATAAATATTTGCATTGAAAATTAAAAGGAATCTTAACATTTTTTTTTCTGTTTACAAAGTTAATTCAGTCAGTTTCTAATGTTTCCCAATCAGCTTTCTTATATTGCAGCAACTTCATACAATCCTTTTGAAATTTTTAAAGGTATCTGGTAACAGCTCAGCAAATATGTTGTTTTTCCTGAATTTTAAACATACTAAAAAAAAAAACGGGATACAATTCTAGAAATTTTGAAAATGAATTCTAGGTGAAGAAAATACAAAACAAAACTAACATTCTGCAATTCTTTTTTTTTTCTTTTTGTAATTATAAAATACATATTTTGGAACATATATATCCATAGAATAATTGTAAATAGTGACAAATATTTGTCTTACTATTGACTCCAAACTAATATATTTAAACAAGGAAAAATAATATCTCAAAAATTTGCATGAACGTACAATCAATATCTCAAGGAAAACCGAACCTTTATTAGCATTTGATAAATGATCAAAGTGATGGTCGTTTCCGTGGTCGAACTATGCTATTTCACCTTATATTTTGTCTGTTAAATAAAAAAAAAATTATTTCCTTGAAAAGTCGTCTGGGCATTTGAAGGTCAGTCTTGATGTTTGCCTGCGAATTCGGAGCAGATGTTTCACCTTATGTGGTTTTTTATTACTTAATTTATATAGCAAAAATCTAGAACATAATGCTGTATATTAGTAATCCACCTGTTATTTTAATATAAGAATAAATTAGATCGAATAATGTGATATGTATTTAGAGTCTATATAAAAATGAATCTAATATTATTAAGACATCAGTCATTTTTTGTATTTAAAATGAAAAAGAAAGACATTCTTGATGTTAAATTGGAGTAGAATTAGAAAGTACAAGAGAGATTATTAGTTTTCAAATCTAAATGTAGCAAGGGAGTTATTATCAGTGCAGGAAAAACATAAATATCGACAAATTAACATAATTTAAAATTACTTTTTGAATTTAGCTGTGTGGCAGGGTTTTAAGTTTATAAAGAACTAAATTGGTTCTTCAAGAGGAATAACGTCAACTTTTTTTCTAGTTCAGCATTAAAAGCTAAGGAAGAAAAAAAGTTAATTTAATGTAAAATGATATCTTCAAGAAAATTTTCAATTTAATTAAAATGTTGATAAAAAACAGATATTTTAATTATTATAATAATTAGCAAAATAATATTATCGATATAGCATAGGGATAAAAAAATATAATGTAATAATTAAAATAACAAAAGATCTGATCAATGTTTTTTCTGAATTTTAACAAAATTTCTTTTCCCTTATAAAAACAATAATTTTTCTAAACTTCTAACGAATCCATTACTTTCAATCTAAATAAAAATAACCTGCTGGTCATTAAAATTTCAACATAATAAAGGAAATCAAATACAAAAAAAGATTTATTGTACTTAAACGAATAGAATATGAAAACAAAATAATTAAATTTGCTAGCATTCGGGGGGGGGGGTTACAGGAATGCAAAATTAGTAGAAACAACTGCCACCCCTGGCAGCTAAAATGACCCTTACCCGGTTAGGCATGCTGTTGAACTGGGCTTAGATGACAGAAACGGGCAACTCAACCCAAGCTGCTTCAAGTCTATGCTACATTTCATCATCCGTCTTAGCTGGATAAAGTTGGCGGTGCAATCTCTCCGCAACCCATTACTAAATTCTTTCAGTGAGTGACAAACCTGGAGATCGTGCAGCCAGGGTAACAATTGAATATTCTGTGTATCGAGAACCCCACGTGCAACAAGTGGTCTTGCATTATTTTGTTGAAGGATGGCGTGTGGCAGACCTTTAAGATAGAGAAAAACCACTGGACATGAGATGGCAGAAATGCACCGATCTGCCTTCAAATTACCATCGATCTGAACTAGAGATGTGAGTGTCGTATACCCAATGGCTATCCAAACCATCAGCACCAGTTGCAGTGCCGTTATGCAAGCAGATGACAAGCGGAGCCTTCAGACGCGCATAAGGCCTTCAGAATACTGCAAGCAGAACAGAGACTTGTCAGAAAAGATGACTTCGTGCCACTCCTGTATCCAGCTTTGTCGTTCAGCGCAAGAGTCATCGTCTAACTGTACCATGAATTGTTAAGGGAAGCCGAAGTAATGGTCATTGTGCTGACAATGCAAGGCTACTACAAACGTTTTACTAAGGATGCTGCAAACATACCCGTTTCCTGACTAATAGTCCGTGATGGGGGTTGTATTGTTTTGTAGAGCTGACCTCACAATATGTCATGGAAGGCGTGTCATGGGAGGGCGTAAAGAACCTGCACGCCGTTCAGTATGACCCTCAGCAACCCATTGTTCCATATTCGTAGAGAGTTGGATGCTAACTATTTTCATAAAAGCCTTAAATGGTGAGTTGGAAATATTTTTAAGGGACTATTCAGTTTTTTATATGTCTTGTGAATGAATCAAACTTCATAAAAACACGAGAACTATTTAGGAATAGATCAATTAAAAACTATTAAATTTCATAAAGAATAAAATAGTTAGGATTATAACAAGTAAAGGCTTACCAATTAATAGAAATCATAAATTGCAGTTTATATATAATACCATATTTATTCAAATCTAAGCAGCCATCAATTTTAAGCTTGTGACGGAATTATACACGGCTTTACTAACCCCTTCAGGACTCTTTAAGAAAAATATTTATTTCAACCAACTTTCGCCGATTAAGGAAAGCGTGATTATGCAAATTAAGTATATAATATAAATTCTGTATTCGCGAGTTTGAGGAGTTAGTTGGAGAGTGAAGGATCGTGGAATGATTAAGTGCCTTTGGAGTTTATCAATGGAAGATTACTGAGAGTGGATCAATCGACGATGATTAAATCCAGATAAGGATCGCCTTCAAGGTTAAAGTGTAGTACTTGACTTCATAAAAATACAGGTATCGTGATCCTTAATTAAATGGAAGTTAGCTTATTAGTGTGCGACGTAGTTTATATTGAGCGTGTTTAAGCTATCGTAGAATCAGTTGAGGGTCCGTATTATTATCCTATCACCTCCTCGCTCTACTATCTGATCTGTTATCTTACTTAGATTGTTATTGTGTCTGCTTGATATTTTGGGGATAATAAAATAATTAGAGTGAATCACGTCTACTGATTATTCAGTTTCTCCCACACACCTAGCCGGGTCTGAGGGTAGACAAGGGGTTTCAGAGGGAAGCAGGAACCTACAGGCATTACAAGCTGCACCCCAAATTCTAAATAAGTTATTGTGAAAAATGAAAAATAGTGTCAATGGATATCCAGTTTTACAAAATTAAAATACCTTTAAAATGAGAACTTATAAGAAATGAATAATTAGTTAATTTACCAGTAATATAAACTTTTAAATACATTCGCGAACCTGTAGTTGCACTAATTTCCCCATCCAACGATTTTTTCCCCTTCGATTCTAAGCCACACCCAATTTTAGTAGCAGTAACATTAAAAAACAGTGCGGCTTAGATTCGAGTAAATACGGTAATTTCTTTCAAAAAACTGTGTAAAAAGGCAGAAGTATTTTTATTTGTTACTTTAATTTAGCAACAAAAATATTTGAACAAAATTAATTTGAAAATTTTCAACTAATGCCTTGAAAATTCCATATTTTTTATTTATCAATGGGATCGCCGTGGTAGAGCCTATTGGTCATGGTCAGGGACTAGTAGCCGGCGTGTCATGAGTTCGAGTCTTGTGTCACTGAAAATTCGTCGCATGGAGGGGCTGATGCACATCAAATCTGCCGAGCTTCAAGTCGTCCCAATGACTTGGTGTGGAAGTTTGGAGGGGGTGCTAACTTAAGTCTCATCCTCGTCATTTGAACATGGTTCAAACTTACGAGGTCCATCGCCAAAAGCCCTCGTGTTGCTTTATAGTATAACGTTAATAAGCGCCTACTCACTCACTATTTATCAATAGAAACAAAGTAAGAAATAATATATTGATAGTTAAGATTATTATTGAGATTGCAATTTCATTTTTATTGAAAAAAAATGATAATAATCAGAGACTTTGAATGGGGCGAATTTGAAGCAAATACAGTCAAAATCTTAATTTATTACGAAAATTATTTTATTTATTTGATTAAATTGTCAAAAAGAATAAAAATTATCGAAATCATGGTTTTTTGGGTGTAGAATTTTAAGTATTCAACATTCAATTTTAAATCGTAGGAATATATTTTATACTTTCTTTTAGGTATCATTTAAGATTGGCAAATTGTACACAAAATACTAATATTTAATATTTTTATCAAAAGCAGTAATTTTTTATACGAAAAATTCTTACTAAATACGATTAAAGTTTGTTATATTAGATTAAAAATTTTATTTTATTGTTTTCTCTCTCTCTTCACTAATCACCTATACATACCCATGCATTTGATTTTCTGGTTTGTCGTTTAAATCCTATAACCAAGTAGAAAAACTCTTATGGAATTGGCGAACGAATTGAGCAGAGAAAATTGAATATTTGTGTTCTCATATTAACTTAAAAAGAATGAAAAAGGCATTTAAAATTCTATGAATAGTACCTTTAAAAAATTTAAATGTTTTCCGAGTTCAAATTCGTGATTTAAACCTGTATAAGTTTTAATCTTCTTTCTTTAAAGTCAATTTGTACGCATTTTCCTTATTTGACAAGTGAAATAACCTGAGTTCGTGTTTGCGTTTTAGTGTTCCAAAAACGTCACAGATTATAAACTCTGGCAATGTAGTTACTTATTAAAATTTATTTAAATAAACAAAATGTTCCTACTGCTTTCTTTAGATATTTAATAGGAAGGATATTTTATTTTGAAATGGGATTTTAGGTCAAGAAACGACTTAAAGAAGTAGACAAACAATTCTGAGGAAAAATGCTTGGAGGAAATTTGTGAGGCAATATGCAAAAAAGTAGACGAAATGTATGCGCAATAATACACTGAAGACAAGATACAGCTTCAATACAGCTCAGAATTTCAAAACAAACTTTTTACAGGAGACTCAATCATGCTGGCCTGTATGCCAGCAGTTTGCATTCCCCTCACGTATGCGCATAAACGCGCTCGTTTGAACTGGAGTTTGAAACATCAACATTGGAGTGTGGGAGAGTGGGCCAATATGATGATCAATGATGAGTCCCGGTTTAATCTGAGTAGTGATTCTTGGTGGGTAACGATATGGAGAGAACGTGGAACACGTTTTGAACCACGAAACATAACGGAAAGACATAATTTTCCCTCAAGGCGAGTAATGGTATGGGCAGGCATCATGATGGACGGCCGCACAGGCGACCTCCATTTCTTTGACACGGGGTCTGTGACTGCTCAAAGATACAGAGACGAAGTTCTTGACCCTTATGTTCGCTTGTTTCGAGGTGCTGTCTGTCCTGACTTCATATTCATGGGTGATAATGCTCCATGTCACCTAGCGAGGCTGATTGGAGACTTCCTTGGAACAGAAAACATCCAGCGCATGTCGTGGCCTCCGAACTCCCTAATTTAAATCCTATCGAGCATGTATGGGATATGCTCGGGAGACAAATTGCAGCCCTTTCGCACCCACCAAGCTCCGTTACAGAACTGAAGAGAGCTCTCCAAGAAGCTTGGAACCGTATGAGCCCACAACTCATTCATCATCTCATAGCAAGTATGGTAAATCGCTGAGCTGCGTGCCTGGCTGTCAGAGGTGACCACACGCCTTATTAAACTGCAGCATCAGTATTTTATTTAATGTTTTCTTTCATTTTTAGCGCATTTTTCACGTACTAGAAAAAAAGCGCTATAGGAAGCAAATTTCGTCTTCGTCTTCGTTCCATATTTTGTCGTACCTTTTTCTCAGCCAATAATTAACCGATTGACCTCGGGTTTTCGTCATTTGATCGCATTTGTGTCCTAGATGAGCCAAATCATATTTAAATTTAATAATTAAAATTTTTAAATTTTTTTTTTAATTTAAAAAAAATTTTTTAAATTTTTTTTAAAAATATAGTACTACTTTTTGTTAGTAAAAAGTTCATTAGTTGCATTATTGTAAAATACAACATGTGAAAAACGCCCTAAAATTACTTGGCCATGCCAATGATTGGTATCTTGTTTCTTTAAAGTGTGAATCCTTGCTATGCTCAGTTTTCTTTCAAACTGCTACCTTTGGATAATAAAATTAATTATTATCATTCTTTTGATTTGCTTCTTTATTTTATAACCATTTTACACTCGCATCTCCCGTTTACCGCCATTCTGATTTACAGTTCCTTTTTTATTCACATAATTATCAATTATGCTTAACCTTTGGACACCAGTGTAGTTATCTCATTCATTTTTCTGCCATTCCTCAATTTAAAACTCATATTTTTCAAAACCGAATCTTGCAACTCCTTATATCCAATCAATGTTCTGAAAGGGTAGCCTAGTGTCAAGGTCACAGACTCTTGGCTGGCGTGTTATGTGTTCCAACTAGGAATTGCAATATCGGACCAAAAGCTCAATACCGGTATTCGGTATTTTTTAGATCTTGATACCGGTTTTAATATCGGTAGTAGGAATTTTAAGGGGGGGGGACAAAAATACATTTGTTTTATTTGTCAGTTTTATTAGAGAGTGCAAATATCACAAAAATTAATTTGTGATTTTAAAATTATAACGGTATATAAAGAATCACAAAAAAGTAAAAGAACATCTTATTTATTTAAATCACAAAAAAGTGTAAACATCACTATTCTGTCTGTGGTACTAATACAAATTTTTGAAATGTGATCTTAAAAAACGTAATGCATTAATTGTTCTGACATTAAGCTTGGAACGTAATTATATGTGCACAAATTACCAGCTGTTGAAAACGTTCCTTTGGCAACTACGCAGTTGGTGGCATTGTTAGCAATACGCGATAGACGTTTTCCAGGTATTTACCTCTAAATCTCTCATCTTCAAATACATCGATTTCTCGTCTGATGGTTTTGGATATAGCTGATTTCTGCATTGTATTTTGTTTTGTTGAATTTTTTTTTACTTATCGCTAATTCTACTTTTTGTTCAAGAGACAATTCCTTTTCACTACCGACATTAATGTTATAATCATCTTTGATAACTGTACCGAATCCTTCAGAATGTGGATAAGGTTTGTGGGTAATTTTTTTTAAAAAAATGTACTATCAACTTATCAAATTTGAATAAGGGAGACTTTTTTTCTTATTTTTAAAATCATGATGATATGTAAATACAAGTATGATATGCAAATACACAATGTGAATAACAAATTCCACAATTAAAAAAATATCTAAAAATTACGAACTTTTTTCACAACTACAACCCTGTTTTCACAGATACAAATATCAGACTACGAATCATGTGCGTGTGCAGCATCGTTTTGATCTGTAAAATAATAGATATGGCCCCCTCCTATAATAATTCACATATTCTATCACTTCTCTTGATTGTACGATGCAACTTTATGTTCACAGTTTAATTAATTTTGCCCGTTAGGGAGACATAAAAAAAAAAGGTATACTATTTTGCTAGGTTGGCGATCCCTGAACATATAGTGGAGACAAATTAAAAAAATTCTCGTAAATACCGAAAAACTGGTATTTAAACTTGTGAATACCGGTATTATAAAATTGTACAAATGGCTCAAAATATCCCGGTATACCGGTATTGCAATCCCTAGTTCCAGCCTAATGCCGCTATACGTCCACCGTGTAGAGTGTTAAATCTGCAGTGGCTCAAACGTCCTCCCATTGGTGTGGTGTAATCGTTAGGGGAGGAGTGCCAGCTCAGGTATCGTCCTCGTCACTTGACCCTGGTTCAAAATTATGAGTTCCGTTACCAATAGCTCTTGTGCAGCTTTACAGTGCGACGTTAGTATTACTCGCATTCCCTCACCAATTAATATTCTGATAGCTAAAGATCTTTGTGGTGGAGTGGTGATAGCTTAGAGCTCGCGGTCTTATATATATAGAGAGAGAGAGAATGCTTCAGACAAACCACGTGTTCGAATCTCGATTCCACTGAAGTGGCTGGTACAAAATAATCTGTCCGACAATGTGAAGAATGGAATGTCAACTCGTCATCTCGTTATTAAACCTAAATTCAAAATGACAAAGCCCATTTAGCTGTGGATAGTGGTCCTAAGAAAACGTTCTTCTAATTAGCGATCAAAGCCCTCCTCCATTCAATATAATAATAATAATGGGTGGTAGAGAGGTCGCGGCGGAGTTAGTAGAATGAAGAAAAGAGAATGACATAAATGAAAGACTGCATCAGCTAATTGCAGCCAAACAAGGAAGAAACTACAACACATTGCAAGTGACCGTGGTAGTCTTGTGATTGTGGCCACGAACTCGTGGCCGGAGTTTCAGGAGTTCGAGTCCTAGTGCTATTGAAGACCCCCGTGTAGAGGGAACTGATTCATGTTAAAGCTGCAAAGGCTCAATGCCTTGCTGATGGTGTGTTGTGGAAATCAGGAGAGGGGAGTGCTAGTTCATGTGTCGTCCTCTTCACTTGACCGAGGTTTAGAGTTGTAGGTCAGTTGCCAATAGCCCTCGAGTTGCTTTAGGATGTGAGGTTAATAAACACTTACGTTCTGTTATAAAATCATGTACATTACTTCAATTACAGTCAGATCTCTATTGAACAAAGTCACTAAATCCTATTAAAAAGTTCGTTATGTGGAAAATTCATTAAGGGAACCAGGACATCATATGCTTTCAAAAAATCGATTTTTCAATTTTAGTTCTAAAAAATAGTGCATATTTTTCTGAACCTAAAAATGTATAATACTTATATGTTTGTTGATAAAATAGTCCTAAAATATGAAAAATAAAAATGTAAACAAATGACCACACCCCTTTTGACCCTTATTTTTTCACTTTTTCTCAAAAGCATATTTTTTGCATTTAGGTACATTTTTAAAAAAAAACTATTGCACTATATAAGATTCCAGATTTTTTATACTTCTATACAAGATGCCTATGCATATAGTGAACCTAATTTTTTTTCTATTAAAATAGTGCTTAATTTTTAAAAATGGTTTTATGTATAAAAAAGCAAAAAATAGAAATTTTCCAAATTTCAAAGTTTTATAATTTTTTTAAAGAAACTATACTAAATTTTCACTCAAAAATAGGTTCATTGTCTTTTGTGTATTGTTTTATATATGTGCAAAAAATATTTTGCATAAAAAAAAATACTTTTTTAAAAAATGGTACCTAAACATAAGTATGTATTATGAGTTCTCAAAAATTATGTATTACTTAAATTAAGTAGGAAAAAAAACTTTTGAACTAAAAAGTTATTTTTGTAGTTCTACAGAATAATTAAATTATCTTTACTAAGAACGTAAAATATCTAAGCTCTATTGAAAATTTTACAAGATATATGTCTCATAAACAAAGAGTCTTAATTTTGGCATTTTACACTTCCGAGCATGTCCTGGTTCCCTTATATAGAGATTCATCTTTTAATGTACATTGGTAATCACATAAAACAATTTTTAAATTCTTAAACACTAAATATTATTAAAAAAATAATTATGTATTTACCACTTTTTTTTGTGAAAATTAATATCTATTTATTTTACGTATCCTACACAGCAAAAAGAAATCTACAAGGAAAACAAGAAAAAAAAACATTGTCTAAGAGTATACTGTATTTTCATTTCTAAAAAAATAACTTTATATTAAAATTAATGAATTTTTTTAATATTTTGTAATTTTCATCCTACAAGTGTAATTCGAAGCATACATGATTTTATAATCAGTAATTTTAAGCATACAATACCGCATGCATCGCTAAATTTAATTGCTGATAAAATCTGTTAATTTTATTTGAGTTTTTTATTTGAAAAATTAAAGCAATAATTTATTACTCCAAAAGAGTTAGGCACTTGGTAAAATCACTTCAAGGAAATTGATAACTATAAAATGTGTTAAAAAAGAGAATAACTTGAAATGTCCAGAAATATTTTTAAAACCGTTAAATAGAAAATGCGCTTCGCTAGGATCATTTTACGAAGAAAATAGTAAAATGTTCTTGGTTCCAGGAAAAAGTTCGCTAAATAGAGACTTGTAAAATAGTGGTCCGACTGTATTTTTATTAGCATTCTTGCTTTATTTTGACATGTGTAAATGAAAAACAGAAATGGGGGGGGGACTATTATATAAAACATGTGATGTGAAATAAATTTTCAAAATTGGATTATAAATGGCCTACGTTACTATTAGAGTCAAGTGTATACTTTTTTAATGCGACGGTGCCATTATCATCATATGAAAAACGGATCGATAATTTAATACTACAAACTAGTACAAGGGGTGATCAAATGAAAAGGTACGAAACGACACGGTGGGTACAAATATAGACTTTATTCAAAATATACACCATAGGCCTGAGCACAACGATCCCACTGATGAACAAGCCGCAGGATTCCTTGTTCCCAGAATTCCTGTGGCTGTGACGAGACCCAGTCCTTCACAGTGTCCTTGAGTACGTCGTCCGAGTTGAAGCGCTTTCCTTTCAGGTGTTTCTTCAGTGGACCAAACACATGGAAATCGCAGGGTGACATGTCCGGACTGTAGGACGGATGGTCCAACGTCTCCCATTGGAACTTGTCCAGTTCCATTTGTGTGACTCTGGAGACGTGTGGACGTGCGTTATCAAGGAGCAGAACCACACCCTCCGTGAGCAGCCTCGGTCTTTTGTTCTTGATGGACCTGCGTAGGCGTCGGAGTGTCTCACAGTACACATCGGAGTTAATGCTTTTTCTGTGCTCGAGTAATTCTGTGCTCGCATCATTTGGACGCCGCTTTTTATAAGAGCCTTTGCTCTCTCTCCTGCGCATGCGGGCACCCGCGCATGATCCGATCCCAGTCTCAGAGTCTCCAATGGCATCCCGAGATGTCTCGCTACATTCTCCCTTGGCGGAATATGCAAATATTTAACTGTTTCATTTTTATGTCGTTTCGTACCTTTTCATTTGATCACCCCTTGTATATTGTCTTTTAAGAATCCGCGATTTTTTATTATAACTTTGGCCTTTAATATTTCCTGAAACATTGCAGTGACAAAATGGAGACGAGAAATTCCAAAAAGTTTTTATGTTGCAATTCACTTTTTTTAATAATAATTATATGAAACAATTTACTTTATTTTCATATTAATATTGCTTTTTACGTTTCTAGAAGTGGAAATTTTTTTTAAAACATTTGGTGCGAAAAGCTTAAAAAAATGTTGAAATTCTGTAGAAATTTTTTTAACGTTAAAGTTTAAGTGACTCATTAAACATTAAGGATGTCAATTTTTAAATGAACGGGTATCCTAGTGGTTATGGTCTTGAAATTGTGACCGGCGAGTCATGAGTTTAAGTCCTAGAGCCACTGAAAACCCGAGACCGTGTTAGCCTAGTGGTCAAGGCAACTGATTCATGGCCGGCGTGTCATGAGTTTGAGCCTTGTACCGCTGAAGACCCGCCGCGTAGAGGGGGGGGATACATGTTTAATGCATCGGAGATCATATGTCCTCCCGGTGGTGTGGAAGTTAGGAGAGGGGGTGCCCGCTGAGGTGTGGTTTTCGTCACTTGACCATGATTCAAAAATCCACCGTGTAGAGGCGCTGATACACGTTTAATCTATAGTGGCTCAAAGTCCTCCTGTTGGTTTTATTTGGAAACTCAGAGAGGGGGTGAAAGCTTAGGTGTCGTGCTCGTCTCTTGAACGCGGTCGAAAATTACAAAGATCGTCTGCAATAGCCCTCGTGCTACTTCACAATAGGCTAGTGTTGTAAGAATATGTTTCAATACAATCGAATTATTAATGCTAAGATATCAATAATATATATATATATATAAACAGTACACACATTCGTATAACATCATGAAAAACCCAGTAAAGCGGGAGGGTAACGGCTAGTATTTTATAAATGGTTGTGGTGCAAGCTTTCAAAGAAATTATAAAATAGAGTTATGTCTAATTTATCGATTCGTCAGTGAGTTATCTATTATTTATAGTAGAATAATAAAATAGTACATATATATATGATACAATTTATAACATCTGTCACACTCTCAAGTAGTTGAATAACCAAAACTTTTTCAGCTACAAACTATATGAGATAAATGTATTAAGAAACAGATGAAATTATGTTTGATATTAAAAACAAGACACTAATGTAGCAAAGAAACGGATTTCCTTTCAAGTATCAAATAATATTTCCGTTATTTAATTGGCGTAACTTGCATGAATAATAAAAAATAAAAACTCATGTTTTTAAGGCTGTGGATTCTTAGGTGCATGGTTATTTATTTTTAGTTCTTCAAATTTGAGTTTTAATTAACTTAATAATGAAGGTGTTTTCTATCGTCGCCCTTTTATTCGTAGGGCTAGGAGGTAAGCTATTTGTTGTTAAGGGCATTCAATTATGAGTATTAAGTTATTCGAGTACAATTAAACTAGCTTGGAAATTATGTATATTATTATATCTAATATAATATTTTATTATTGTAATAAAAATTCACATAAACAACTTGAATTTCTTAATGATTTTTCTATACTACTAAATTAAAATTTTTCTTATGATTACATTCTGATTAAATTATTGCCAAAAGTTCTGATAGTGGTTCTTTTAAACTAATTTGTTCATTTTTATTATTATTCAATGAACTTTAGTTTATTTTTTTTAAAATTATACTTAAAAATCTGTAAAAAATTATTAAAGCACCTTATATTTTAAAATAAAGTATCTCACAGAGATTTTGTATTTTGTCTTGAATGTTTTCTATGGACTGCATTTAATCTCATATAAGTAATTACTTTTTAATGAATTGTGAATTTAATCATTAAATTACTTTAGTTTATTAGCAAACATGAATTTAAAAATTACATGAATCGTTTTTTGACGTAATTTTTGTGTTATTGTGAAATAAATTTTACTTTTCTTTTACTTTATACAACAAAAATTAAATTATTAGATTTCTTGTACAATAGAAAACATGATAATTGAATAGGATCTACGTTTCTTTTTCTATTAAGTGTGTGTATCTTATTTATTATATTATATTTTAAATTTCTATTTATTTTATGAATCTTATAATTTTTAAGGTTCTGCAACAACTGCTTGCAACAACTTTTTTTAAATGAACATATGGGGATTTATTTGGGGATTTTAAACTTATTTTGTACATTTTAAGAGAAATATGCTAAAATTAAGTAGAGAAAAAGAAATTATTATTACTGAACTGGGAAAAGTTTACAAAAATTTCATTATCGGGGCCCATTCTGTACCAAAAGTTCATAAACAAATTTTCAGCTTTTCCATTTTGATGTGTTGCTGAGCTCTTCATTTTTAAATGACCTTCAAGGTAAGAGATATTTTAATTTTTACAAAAACTAGAGCCCTTTATCTTAGTTATTACATGAAATTGCTTAAAAGAACAGCGATTATATTCAGATAAGGCACTATAAATTTTGTAATAAAGCAATGATTAATAAATCTAAAGGTTAAAACACTTCTACTATTATACAGAACTTACACAAAAAATTTCAGTTAATTATTTTCAATACTTTTTAGCAATCGTTGACCGTTTGAGCATTTTAAAAAACACACACATTTCGATTAAAACGCGTTTTAAAGTATGACATATCTTGCTTAAAGTAATGACACTGCTTTTACCAAAACACTTGTAGTTTTTGTTCTAGTGAACGGAAAATAATAAACTTGGTGTTTTTATAAAGCTAACAAGATGGTCTATAAAATAAAATCATAAAAAAAATTGTCAATTTTTTGGCAAATTTCACAATTTTAGGGTAGTTGGATGCCTTAATGAAGTAAAATGTAATTGCAGGTGATAAAAAATTAAAATAATTTAAGTATTTTAACAACTTACTAACTATATATACAGCAAAATTATACGCTTATTTTCAAAAGCAGTTTTAAAAAAAACCAAGTATCTTTTTTTTAATTTCATCTACAGCTCATAAAATGTAACTATTGAGCTCTAAATTTCTTTTAAAAGTTTCAATAAGTTCATGAAATATATGTGATCTTCGAGCTGAAAAACAATTGCAGCATTTTTGAAGCAAAAAAAAATATTTTTTTAAAGTATCTAGTTTTATTTTAAATGAAAAATCGCGCTATATTATTTATGAGTATTTTAGCCCAAATAAACAGTTGAGAGGACAGTAGCGTCTTAACATTATGTATCTTTACATTAGATACATATTTAGATTGAATAAAATTTCAATATGCACTTTGTAGAATTAATTCATCTGTAGTTTTCTTTCTATTTGTTATTATTTCTTACGCTTTGATTTACCTTTTTTATTGCTGTTGCATTATTTTGACTTGAAATACATTTAACCTCACACAAATTAACTAAAATGAAATATATAACACAGAAAAACTTTATATATTATTTGTTTTATCTTTTTCACTTATTTATACTCATTTTTTAATAATTATGAAATAAATATCAAATTTAGTGAAAACATTTAATATTATTGTTATTATAAGCATGTTTATGGTTTTATTTTAAAATATTCCTCCTTTCGACTCTCTCTCACTCTCTCTCTCCCATTTAAAAGAAAATTTCAAATAACAATTAAATAATAAATCAGAATTATTTTTCAATGAATACCAAGGAAATTAGTTTTATCGCTGTACAGAATTTAATGTTTCTCCTTAAAACATACTGAAATCTTTCTCATTGACTTTATTTAGTTTATTTAAACCATAAACTCTGAAAACTGATACACATTTCAATGTAATTGCACATTATTAACCAAATTTAGATTGGACTGTTTATGTTTCGTAGCATTAACACTCTCCGCTAGCCACGCTACAAAATGTTCCATCCATAGGCGCACGGCATAAGGGTTTGCAATCCCGTGTTGTATTTTCAATACCGGGATTTCGGGATTACATTATTAAAATCCCGGGATCTCGGGATTTGTGCCGGGATTAGGATTGGGCTATTTATGAAAAATACTTACAAATTACCATCGCTGAAATTACAAAATAAAACAGAAAAGATAATTCCAAAATTGGTTTAATATTATTATTTATTGAACCAAATCAAAAAAAAAAACGTAATTCACCATAAAAAACAATAAAAAATAGTACATGATGAAATTAAAAAGAAAAACAACCTTTATCCAATTTTTCGTGTTTCTGTAAATAAGATTCTAGTTCTAATGCATTTTCTTGGGTTAAAGTAGATGGGCTTACGACTGGAATTTTAGGCACCGAAAATAAATGTGTATGGAGACCTCTTGTAGAACCATCACCAATTTTCAATATTTTCTAGCAGTTTCTCAGCTTACACTTAGCTGTTTGTCCGTTTTCAAACCTTAAGAAATGTTGCCAAATATAAGAAGTATTTTTAGCTGAATAGTCCTTGTACGCCATGGGATTTCTAAATAAAAAAAACATTTAAAACCATAATATAAAATACGAGATTTATGTTAATAGTTTATTGGTGTGAGGTGTAAAATAAAAAAAAATTGCTTGATCCAAAAATTTAAATATAAGGTATTTCAGAAAGTTGTGCTAAAATATGATTTTAAAAAATTGGATAAAAATTATTAAACACTTGTTTTAATTATTTTCTAATTTTTAAAAATCACACTAATAAACTCTACCTTTATTGTTCTATTATGTTTATCAAACCACTTGTTCATATGACAAGTTTAATTTTAAACTCAGTATTAAAAGCCAAAAAATTAAAATGTGTTTAGTAGTCTTGTACCAGATTTTAAAATAGTTCCATTAGATTATTTTTCAATGTTTTAACAATACGAAAAAAATAATTGCACCAAAAAAAATTCTACATACATATTTCATTAAAAAAAAATATAAATTTCTTGAGAATTAAATTCTTAGAAAGATTTGATGAGAAAAAAATTTTAAAATGTAATTTAGACAAAAATTAAATCTGGGTATTAGTTATTTTAATCCCAAGATTTCGGGATTTGAAAAAAAACACCGGGATTTCGAGATCCTGGCTCTGCAAATCCTACGCGGCATATCTCAGAAGCATCCCCTTATACTTACATTTGAATAGGATTTAATCATTTTATTTGTGAGAGATTTAAGTTTAAAATGTATTTGACATAAAATAATATTTAAAATATAATGAGAAATTGAAATATTTAAGCGAAAAAAATATCAAAAAGTTAATGGTTAGTTATCACTTTTTACATTTTAAGGTGGCTCCGTTTCAGTCTTCACAAATCACCTTACAATGTTTAAGGCACATGGATTTTTCGTATAACATATTACAAAATTTTAATAATCTGTTCTTAATATCCTAACAATAGGGAACAATACCTTCTCTTCCAAGTTCCTGGTGATGTTTCCCTTGGTTTTTCGTTTTGAATGGGGGGCATTGTATATCAGACATTTCTTCAATCATGAGTCAAAATGAGCGAGGCATGTGAATGTTACATTCAGACCGTCTTCGCAAGTGCTCTTTCCAAAGTTCATGCCCTAGTTTTCCTAGATAAGTGCGCGAGAATTTGAGTCATACACACATTTTCATTCCCATATAAATATTTTGGGAGTTTATTGCAGCTACATTGAGGACTAAATAAAATACAGACACTAGCTAGGCAAGCGGCATGTCTCACAGATGAATCACAACTTTAAGCGAAAAAAAATATCATACAGAAGTTACAAAATACTTATTTCGAACTACTGTCGTCTAAACTGAGAACTGTACTATTTTACAAGAAAAAACAATCAAAACTAACGAAATAGTACAAAGTCATAAAAAGTGGCGTTCTTGGGCGCTCTGCATCTATCAGATCCAATGGCCCCTGCCGCCTGAAATATTAAGAAATCGCCCTTGACACTGAACCTTAGGGCGAGTGACGAAAGGCAGATAGAAGAAGTAAGAACATGTTTCAACCCACCGTGTGGATGAAACACCGGAACTATTTTTATTATGCATCTGAGAGATTCGCGCATCTAACAGAGGGTTAACATTAGCAAAAAAGATGTGAAAGCCAAGACTATAAGGATTATCTTCATTTTTTAGAATATAGGAAACTCTTTTGTCTAATTATGCTTCAGTACAGGTAATATACTAAATTTAAAAAAGTCCAATATTTTATCAGGAACATCTTATCAAGAACATTTATTGCTTGGTCCAGGAATCCTGATAACTCCAAATCCAATTATAAATGATATTTTGTGTGTGCTCTCTTTGTCTTCGGGCTTATGGGCACCAAATTTAAAGTATCATAAACATTTATTATTTTGTTTTTATGTATGTTATGACTCATTTCTTTATGGACCCATATTTTTGTTACGGGTTCAAAAAAATCCCCGAAAAACCTTTTTTTAATTTATTTTGTATTATATTTTGAGGATTCTCTCCCTTTTTTAAATTTTTTTTATATATGATGGTCTCTCCTCCACACACAAAAGACTGCCCGAAATGTTAACAGAAAAACGTTCCTACGATACTCAGAACATACTAGGGATACGTATCAATTCCAATTCTAGCTCAGAAAACCACCTTCACTTAGTATAGCTCAGAACATCCATAAACAGCAAAAACAACTTTCTTCTCTAGGAAGGGGGTATATAGCAACCCCTTCTTCTGCAAATTGCAAGCAATAATCCACAGTAATAAAAGTCCTTAACTACTGACCCAAATAAGGATTCACTTTCATTCCAGTCGTCTTAGGCATTCACGGAGTAAATGTGAACCAGTAGGTCGGTGATTTAAATCAAATACCCCTGCCACGATCAATAGCTTCCTCCAAAAACACATTCCTACTAAATGAAAAAAAAGTTCAACAAATTATTGCCAAATGAAAAACAACTGCTTTCAAATCAAGATGAGACCATCATGTTTTATTTTCTGTGTGCTGTAGCTGTTTCTCCTGAAAATATTAAATTCCTATCATGTTTCTTTTTCAACATCTGCAAGTCAAATCTATCAATTTCTATCCCTTTTTAATAACTCCTTCTTAGTACGTAGCTTTTATATATAATGTATATTTACAAAATTAATATTGTTATAAAGTTTATTCACAAAAAGAAAAATATATCTATAATATATATATATATATGTATGTATGTATGTGTGTGTGTGCGTGTGTGTGTGTCAGATATCACTCGCAAGTACAAAAAGATCTACGCGAACATAATTTATTACCTATGCTCATGGATCCTCTTCTTTAGATATTCAAACAAAATTATTTAATAATACATCAATTAACATTCTATACATATTTATACAAGCAAGTTTAAATTGAAACATATTTCTGCACGTGGTGCTCACCAAATATCAAGCAACGCATTGACTGAGCTGATTCACTCTTTTTTGGCTTTCATTCCTCCTCCACAGGGAAACTGTACAAGTACTCTGGTTGATGGTGCTATCTAGCTGTTGAAACATTAATGAATGCAAATATATCACCATTAATTATATCTACAGAGGAAATATCTTTAATAAATCAATGCAAATATTGGCTTTTGCTGATGACATTGATATCATTGCTCGAATTCTTACTGCACTAAGACAAGCCTTCTTATCTTTAGAGAAAGGGGCTATCAGGAGGGACTGAAAATCAATGAGAATAAGATTAAATACATGCCTTGCACTAAATCATGTTTTAAGAATTCCCACTTAATAATTGAAGAGTATAATTTTGAAGTAGTTGACAGTTTCACTTATTTAGGTTCGAAAATTAACAATAGATACATGAGTGACTATGAGAATTACTATGGCTAATAGATATCTTAATGGAATACGAAAATATATGAAATCGAATTTAATCAAAAGAAAAACAAAGGTTCTATTACATACAAGTCTCTTAAGAACAGTATTAACTTATGCATGTGAAACCTGGTCCATGTTTAAAGCCGATGAGAACATGATATGTAACTACGAAAGGAAGATTTTAAGATTATTTTTGGAAGATTCAGGAAATTGGAACGTGGTGAAGAAGATCAAAAATTTCGAGCTCTATCAATCATATAAAGAATTTGACATCGTTAATTTCATCAACATAAAACGAAATAAATGTGTATGTCAAGTTGTCAAAATGGACGAAGACCGCACCGCTAAAAAGGTCTTCAATGCCGAACCAATTGGCACACAAAGAAAAGGCAGGTCAGTTCTTAGATGGATTGATGACCTAGAAAAAATCTCCTAGTTATGAGAACTAAGAATTGGAGAACACTAATAGAAAGAAGGCTAGCCTGGAAAAGGCTTCTGGAGAATGTCAATGTTCTCCCTGGGCTTGTTGAGCCTCTGAGGAAAGAAGGAATTATATCTACATATTTATAACTACTGTAGGATAAATTCGTATATCTCATAATTAATAATACCTACTTAAGCTCACGCTTGAACCATGAGCTTTAAAAAAATACATTGATTAGTATTCTTTATATATTTCGAGCCTCTTAAAGCTCTGCTCTTTCCGCACAGTAGACTGCTTGAACGAAATTAAATAGAATTTACGATGGCTATTTTTTAAGTAAGGTCCGTTGGCGCGCTAGTTTGTGCGTACGCCAGCAAAATGATCTCTCCGTCACTGACCAGCATCCTTTGCTAACACACTCGTGTCATTTCCAGCTCTGTAGCAGTCATGTAAGCTTCGCTGTGCGTCTTTAAAATGTTTAAGGTGATTGAATTGCACGCCAAGTGTGAGATACGGTCTGTTATCCGTTTTTGGACTGCGAGAAACATGTCGGCTGCATACATTCATCGCCAGATAACAGACGTTTATAGCACTGAAGCAATGAGTGATAGCAAAGTTCGAAAATGGGTTAGGAAGTTTAAAGATGGGTGAAAACAAACGTCCATGACGAAGAACACTCAGGCTGGCCCTCTTTAATTACTGATGACTTGGTGCAAGCAGCTGAAACAAATCTTCGTGAGAACAGGGGATTCACGATAAACACTCTTTCACTGGAATTTTCCGATGTTTCTCGGCCAGGTGGTGTGCAAAATTGTGACTGAAGACCTCAACTTTAAGAAATTGTGTTCTCGGTGGGTACCCACTCCTCACAGCAAAACACAAAGAGAAGGGGTTTTCCAGTTCATTGTACTTTTTGATTCGTTACGAGGAAGAAGGGGATGGCATGTGTTGAGTCGAATTGTTACTGGAGATGAAACATGGGTATCCGATATTACCCCGGAATCAAAGCAACAGTCGATGGAATGGCGACTCCTCCTCTCCCGCAAGGTAAAAGTCAAACAAATTCTGTCAAAGCCCAAGATTATGGTAACAGTGTTCTGGGACCGGTGCGGTGTTTTGCTGGTGGACTGAGTACCACAAGGGACAACGAACAACTCAGGTGCTTACTGCGCGACTTTACGGAAGTTTCGAAGAGCATTGCAAAACAAACTGCGCGGCATGCTCTCAAAAGGCGTTTTGGATAACGCAAGGCTTCATACTTCTCGATCGACTCGGGGCTTAATCTAATTTTTTGGGTGGGAGATTTTGGACCATGAACCATTCAGCCCCAATCTTGCTCCCAGCGATTTCCACCTTTTCCGGTTCTTCAAACACAGTCTTGGTGGGAAACGCTTCAGTGACAACGAAGTAAAAGCGGCCGTGAACTCTTGGCTATCCGACCAGACAGCAGACTTCTTTCAAGAGGAGTTTCAAAACTTAGTTCTAAGGTATGTCAAGTGCATTAATAAACTCGGCAACTATGTAAAAAATAGGCAAAAGTATGTACCATCCTAAAATAAAAACTTTTTGAAACAAAAGATTGTCGTTATTTTTTTTTTTTTTACACAAACGGACCTTACTTAAAAAACAGCCCTCGTACATTAAAATTCATCATATTCATGATAATTATAAAATACAGCAAACTATATACAGTAAAAAAAATCGATATTAAAATTCATTATAAAAACAAATTTTTTTTAAAGAATTATGGAGGGCTTTCAAGAAAAAAATGAATCATTGTAATTTATAAAAACTATTAATTAAATATATACATTTTTCAAGCTAAAAAGTATAAAATTAGTAATACTTTTGAAATAAGAATTACTGATTAGCATTTTTACAGAATTAAACATTAACATCTAAAATATCATACAAAATCAACTTTTATAGTATACATTTTCAAATAAAACATATAATATACCAGAAATAACATCTGAGATCACTACATTTATTATCTTTGTAAGATTCATCTTTAAATTGATTCTAAAACGTTAATTGTGCTTTTATTTTACAGCGACCGTCGCTACTCATCTTAGCAACTGCGGCGCGTTTCAATGTGAGGAATTTTCACCGATGAGACAACTGCAAGAAATAAGAAAGTTTCCGAATTCGGAACAAGTAAAAGAACTATGTCCGTAAGTGTTTTTCATTAAATATTTGCAGAAAATATGTTTTGCATATTGTCTTTAAATCTGAATAGATTTCTGTATTACCAGGACAAAGCAGGGTACTTTTCCGTTTCGCCGGCGCAAGCGATAAAGTCGCCAAAAAGAGAGAGAATACAACAGTGTCAAACGGAATTTACCCGCTGGTAACCTTTTACTACAACATTTACGAAACCAATCGTAGCCTTTCTTGACCACACACACACACAGAGAGAGAAACGTCTTTTCATAATATATAAAAAATGGAAAATAAACCAAAGAAAACTAATGTTTATTAAACAAATTTATGTGTATTTTGTGTTGTCGCCAATAACGCCAAAATGACGAGATTTGAGCTGGCGAAATGGAAAAGTAACCAAAGCAGGTATAATAGTGCGACTGCGGTAGCCTAGAGGTCATGATCATGAGCTCGAGTAGATTTGTCATGAATTCAAGCCCTATTAACATTAAAGTGCCACCAAACAGAAAAGCTGACGCGCCTTAAATCTGCCTTGGCTCAAAGTCCTCACGTTGGCATGATGTGAAAGTTTGGAGAGGTGGTACCAGCTCAGGAGTCATTCTCGTCATTTGGCCGTGGTTCAAAATGCTTTGAGAGATACGCTGCCATGAGCCCTCGTGTTGCTTTATAGTGCGACATTAATGAACACTCATTCACTACACTTACAAGGGGAGGGCATGACTAAAAGAAAATTCATTTGGGGACAAGACTTTGTTTAACAGTAGTACTTCCGTAGGGTGTTCAACCCTCAATGTATTAGCATCGATTGGCCAGTCAATTCGGAGAAAATAGCGTTCGAAATTCATGCTTGGTTTATATACAATTAAATGTTGATTAACGTTTCAGCTGTAGCATAGATGATAGAGTACCTGCTTCATATGCGACCGGCCAAGATTCGAGTCACGCGATTAGTTTTTTTGTTTTATTTTTTCAATTCATTTAACTAATTTTACAATTAAATAAATTTATTTAAAAAAGATTTATCAAATATTAAGTGTTATTTTAGATAATTACTTTGTATTTTTAAAAAAGTAAATTAATTACTGTAATTATATAATATTTATATTATATTTTATAAATATAATAATAAATAAATGATATTTATTATAAAAGTAAATTATAATAAATATTTTTTATTGAAAACAATTATAAATTTAATTAATTTTAAAAAATATTTATATGAAAATCAGTTATAAATAGTTTTATAATATGAAATGCCATATGCTCTATATAAATAAAATATTTATATATATAATATTCTAATATATAAAATATATTATTACAATCATTTATAAAAAAAATATTCTATAATTAATATAATAAAAATAATATGATCTTATATTATGTATTATTAATTTAATAATTTTAAAATTAAAAAATATTTAATATGTCATTTTTAAATAAATTTATTTAATTGTAAAAATAAGTAAATGAATTGAAAAATAAATCAAAAATCTGATCGCGTGACTCGAACCTTGGACGGTCGCGTAATAAGCATGTACGCTATTATCTATGCTACTTTGACTCTAGCGTTAGTGAACATTTATTTGTATATAAGCTAAGCATGAATTTTGAACGCTATTTTCCCTGAATTGACTGGCCTTTCGGCTCTAATACATTGAGGGTTGAACACCCTAAAGGAGTACTACTGTTACACAAAGTCTCGTCCCCAAATGAATTTTCTTAGTCGTGCCCTCTCCTTGAAAGGAGTGATCAGGAGAAAAATAAAATAGTCTTACCGAAATTGTGTGTTTCAATTATTCTAAGCTATAAACATTTATTGAACGTATTCCGTATAACACGCATACATATACATGCTTATACATGTAGGAAAGGAGTGCAAGTTTTCTTTTACTTCTTTGATTTTTATTGTAAGAGATGGCACACTAATCGAAACCACGTGAGCTTTAGCTGCGCGATACGATGAGGTCATGTATTATAAAGGTGCAGAAAGAAGAAACTGAGAGTTGCACCAAAGCTTGAACGAAGGCAGGTCAGAGGAAATCGCTCTCTCCGTTGTTTTGAGAAAGAGGACGTGTTTTCGGAATTAGTATGGTGTTATCTCGAATAATTAAAACCCTTGTAAATAGTTAATGTTTTAGTTGTGTTATTAATAATTAAGTTATTTTAACTCTGCGTGCTTATTTAACATTAAAATCGAACCTTCCCTAGACGCCATCCCACATACATGTGGGAGCAGATTATATTCCCAGACACCAGAAGACCAGCAAGAATTTTTGCATTACTCCCTGTTTCGTGAGACAACGAAACAGGGAGTAAGAACTGTACTGTGAAAGAAAGCTGTTGCATTTTCTTTTCTTTTCATTTTTTAATAACACATTATTTAAAAGAAATAAACTACATCATCACGAATACAACAAAGAATGAGAATACAAGCAAATTTAAAATTTATTCAAGGAATTTTTATGTAAAACCATTTCAAAAGTTTAGAAAATAATATTGAATAAAATATGAAAGTTAAAAAAAAATCTTGGACACCGTCTTTATACAGGGTGATTCATAAAGAAATGTGCAGTTTTAGTGCGCTATAAACTAAGAACAATGCAAGATATTATATATTACCTATAGTATAATTATATATGGGATTATTTTGTAAGAGACAATCACAGATGCTCTGTATATAAACCTTTAGTCGCCCAACACATATTGAGTAGGCCCATCTAGTCCAATGATAGCGATTGTGATATGCTATTTCAGTTCCACTTGATCAGCAGGAAGGGAGGGATTAATATCTTGTCCTTTATGTACACACATGAAGAAATCACAAAATGTTAAGTTAGGTTTTCTGGAAGGCCATTGGGTAAGTGGCATGTAGTAGTCCGTGACTCGTCCAATTCATCGGTGAGAGAGATGTTTACAGAGGTAATCTTGCACGTAGTTCGACGAGTGTGGTGGTGCACCATCCAATTAAAAAAGGTGGTTGTCAGTGTCGGCCTGCAACTGTAGCATCAACCAAAGAATTAACATATCCAAAAAAGTGGCACCCGATATATTTTGCTTATGAAAAAAAGAAGGAGTCGAACATTTTCTTTCTGGACACTGCGCAGAACACATTTATATCAGAAGAATCTCGCACGTTCTGCACTTTCACTATTGTCTGCGTGATAGAACCCAACGTTTCTCTGAGGCTGTGTGTGTCTTTGGTTGATGCCGTTTTACAGCATCAGGAAAGTGTATACTTTTTGATGACTCATCTTGTATAATTAATTCAAAGTTTCTGGTAGAAGAGTATGCATTTGCGACCATGGTAATGAATTACAACGTCTTGGTGCATTCAAAAACGTGTAGTGTGTATAAACCTCTGAAGTAAATAAAAAGGCAAACATCAAGGAGCTGCGCTTGATAAGCTAAATTTGATAGGCGAGTGCATACGTCTGAAAAATGAAATTTATCCAAATTTCGAGCTAGGCACCGAAGTGAGGCTCTAACAGCACCATTTTGAGCATGCAAATCAGGCGTACTTTGAATACGCGCTGAAAAGTTCGTGAGCGTTATTTATCATTGAGATTTGACGTAGAGAGTGTATTTTAGTCAAAAATACCTTTAAGAAGACGAAGAAGTCATTATCAACAGCTCACTGAACTTGATCATGTAATAAGTCTAAGAAAAAAGCTGGATTTTCTTTCCCCTATATAACAGAAAGACTTGGTAAGAATGTGTTCACTGTGCATGGTTGTTGGTAGCGGCGATCTCGGAAAAGCACTATCTCAAGAAAACTGAGGTCCAACCCTGCACGGGTAAGCAATGACAGAGAAGACCACCATTTTCGCTGCGTGTTTGCGGAGTATGGTAACGCTTCTGCAGTAGAAATTGCAGCTTTTGTTGCTACCAGAGGGACACAGTGAACTGTAACAAAACGATTATTTGTGGAATAGCTGTAAGTCATATACCACGTAGCGCTCATACCATTAATTCTAAATCACTGACATCTGATTTCAGAGATGTCCCGCTAGAGCTCACTAGAAGGCGGATCGGTGATGTGTTGTTTCCTCCGATGAGAGTTGTTTCTGTCAGCGCCAGTGATGGCCGTATATTGATTAGAAGAAAGCCAGTTTAACGCTTGTAAATAACCTTTCTGAGGCTTAGACACACTGCAACTGCCCTGGAGTTGTAGTCTTGGGAGAAGTTTTCTATAATAGCAAGAACACTCACGTGGTTACCCAAACTGTTGTGTTGACATTTACGAACATTATTCAAACGGGATTGTAAGCAAATGCATCCTCATACTGTTGTAACCCAACATGCTCTATAGATCGTCAACGTGTTGCCTTCGTCTACTGGATCACGGGGTTTTTCCCCAATTGAGCATGAATGGGGCGTCATTGAACAGCTACTCCAACGTCACCCACTGCCAGAATTAAAAGAACTTATCTCGACAGACCAAGTGCAAGAGGCATGCAATTCCATCTCTCAAACTGACATCTGGAATCTGCACGACACATTGCATGCACGTTTGCATGCTCACATTCAAAATTATGGCCGCTTCACAAGTTAATAATGCATCATCACATCACATTTTAAACGAATATTCTCATACGTACATTAACGTGTGACCTTGAAAATGTAATCAATTAAATAAATATGCTACGCAGACAAAAGTATTTCAACAATTTCTCACGAGATTTAATTTTTTCATCATTATCCAGTTCATCATTATCCAACTATTAAACATTCCAATGCATGTTAAGTAATAATTTTATAGTTTTGTACACAAATATCCATCTCTATTTTTTTTATTATGTATCAATTACGTTTGATTACTGTCTTTATTTTTTTAATTGGATGACCAGTATATATTGTCATATGAAACCAACACTAATTTATTTACATTTCAACTTTTATTTTTAGAATAGCTTTAAAATACATTGAATGTATAATCAATACTACCAAAGAATGTACAGGAATGAGCATTGAAGAACTGATGTTGAATGAATCTTTGAGTGAGGCGGACAGGTTCGTTGTGAGTGTGGGAAGACTTCTTGTCGATTTGTGTGACGAAGATTCTTCTTTTCACAAAGGTTAGTTAAAATTTAACAATAAGGTGTTCGACTATTACTCAAAAACTGGAACAAAATAAGAAGCTTTTATTTAAGGCAATAGGTACCATCTTCCCAATTTTTTTTAATTTTTATTATTTGATATTTGGTTTTATTGTATTTCATAAAGGTTAGTATTTTTTTAATAATAATTCCATATAATTTTTTTTTTTAATTTGTTGCAAAATGTTTGTAAAATTAAAATTTTTTTAGCTTTTTTAAGCATTTTTTAAATCCCTAAGACTTTTTTAAATATGTCTTTTTTCTTTCAAATTTTTTTCTAAGGACCTTATAATATACTACATAAAACTGTGCATGGGTTTTTTTCTGCTGCTGCTCTTTAATTTTTTATAAATTTTTTTATAGTTAACTTCCAATAATTCCCAAAAAACATTAATTTTGATTTTGAAATTTTTTAGAAAAAGTACTGAACATGTTAGAGTTAATTCCATGCATAGTTTTACACAACATACATTTCAGAACATGTATAAAAATTTTCAAAGCCATACTTCAATTATCAAAAAAGCCTTAGGGTTTTGAATAACAGTATATGCACAAAAATTGACATGGAGAAAAATGAGTTTGAAGTTTTCATTCCATGAATAGCGTGATATAATATTTATCGAAAAGTCTGAAACTTTTATGAAATGTTAATTAGCTTATTTAAAACTGCTTACCATGAAAACTTGCACAAATGTAGAAAAATTAAACAGTATACTGCCAGAATGAATACATAGAAAAAACGAATGAACGATCAATATTTCATAAAAAAACTTTATCTTAATAATTATAATAAAAAATAAATACACACACTTCAGAGCTAATTCCATGCTCAGAGCTAATGCACAACATGTACAAAAGATGTTTATGCCTTTATTTTTTATTTCCATGATTTAAAAGCCTTCGCATGTTCAATATTGTACACGAATGAAAGCAAAATCAAATAACAATTTATAGGTAAAATACATCAAAATCTAAGAACTGTATATGTGCATTTGTTTAAATAAATATCTTAAAATATTTTAATAATAAAAGTTGAATTTCACACACATGAGATATATATATATATATCACCAAAAACAAATATATAAAAATGGGAGAGTTTTTCTATTCCTGCGAATAAGATTGTTAATTATCTGAGTTATCAAAATGAGATTTACTATTTGTGCTTTGGGAGAATCCGTTTTGAAGTTTTAATTTCATTTATGATAATATCATAAAAAGCACGCACAACTTTTAAATTTGACCAAATCCATTTGATTTTCAGTAAATAATTCAAAAACTAGAATTTTTGCATGAATGGCACAATTCTTTCTTAAAATGATTTATTACTGCATATATAATGTCAATCTCATTGATGCGCATTAGAAAAATAATTAATTCATTTTTTATCAGGCTCTTTTCTAGCAGATAATCTGAAATGTAGGCGTGGTAGTTGCTGTTTAGCATCAAACATTGCTCCATTACTTAATGAAAAATGTAGGTAAAGCTTTGAAATTTTACAGGCATATTTATAAAGATTCGGGGTATCAAATAAGCCAATAAAATTTTTTTGACAGTTTAATGATTTTTAGGGTACCATATGTCTTAAGTAGAAAAACTCAACAATATTAATAACATATTTCAGTTAAGAATGTTATCATTAACCCTGTATTCACAAACTTTGAAAAGTTTGACCAAACTCTGAAGACATTTTCAGACAGAGAAATATTCCAACATTCATATTAATTTGTATTGTTAACCCTTTCATCGCGAGGGTAGAGCTAACTCGTCTACCAGGATCCCAGTGTCGGTTTAAGCACATTTCGGGCCCTGGGCGAAGAAGATCTACAGGCCCCCTTAGCACTGGTGGATCGAAATTTATAACCAAAAAATCTGATTAAGTCTAGCTTATCCAGGTTCTTCAGGCACCACTCTCAGTGCCCAATGGATAAACCGGCACTGAGAGATCCACAAATAAATCGTTATAGTGAGAATTGCTATAGATTGCAATTGATTATTATTTTTCAAATTAAATAAGTTTCAAAGGAATTTGTATTTTGTTTCAATTTTAGCACTGCGGAGAGTGACACTGTCTCTTAGCCCAGAGGCACAAAGGTGCACCATTGCCGCGATTGAAAGTATTACAGGCCATGTGCATATTTATAAGAATTCTTTTTTAAAATGCGGAACACTTTAATAAACGTGAAGCTTTTCTATTCAGCAGGTATTGCGTAAGTATATTTAGTGATACAGTAGCAACGACGAAATAAAAAAACATATTTTAAATGTTAAAAAAAATAGAATGATTCCTTTAGAGATGCGGAGTGTTGTAAAATATGCAACTCTCTGTAGGTTAATGAAGTCTGGATATAATATTATTGCTGGAGTTTTTTTCTGTCTAGAAAAATGTGCCGAATTTAGTTCATAATATTCAACATTACTTAACCATAGCCTTAAAGTATATAAACAAAAGCATTTTTAATATATTATCCATTTCTTATAGAATCAAATGATATGTCATAAGTTCGGATTCTTCTTCTTTTAATATTTAAGAGCTTTGGTATTTTGATAACTGTCTTTTCGAATATGCATGTTGGTATCATCAGATATCCTTTTTGAATGAGTTATTCTACACTGGTGTTAAAAAATTAAAAGAATTTGCATATTTTGTCAAAAATCAAGAAATGAATTGAACAAAATGTAAAAATGTTGCTTCGAAATAAAAATTCAAATCTTGTACGTTAAGTATGTAAGCGTATACTCGTGTCTAGAAGGAGCTAGTCGAAGAACAGGGTTTATAGGCATGAGTGCCAAAATCGCATTTTGTTCGGCTGAACACCTTGCCAAATTTCTTGGTGTTTTTTTTTTCTTCCAGCAATCAGTTATATTAAAATTCAAACATTAAAAAATAGTAAACACCAAAATTTAGATGATGGAATGATGTGGCAAATTGTGGGAAGGCTAGAAGCACGTCAGTTTGAAATCTAGATTTGTAGAGAATTCAATTTAACGCTCAGCGTCATGTTCAGCTTGTGGAAAAAGTTTTTTCAGGATACCGGATCCGTCGAGAGAAAGCCTAGGCAAGTTTAGCCAAGAGCCACGACGGTCAGAGAAGGTCAGCATTTGTCCATTATAGCGAGGCACAGCAGGGATATTACAATTTCTCAGTTATCTTGTAAGCTGTATCTAGTCACAGGAACCCGAGTTTCAAGGGTGACTGTTTCCTGAAGACTTCAGAAGATATGACTATTTGTGAAAAGACCTTTTTGAGTCTCTCTCAATCCTTCAAACAAGAAAGTTCGTTTAAAATGGTGTAGAGGTCATAGAAATAGGAGCATGGATCAATGGGCAACCGTTCTCTTCACTGATGTGTGTGAGTCCCGGTTCAGCCCAACCAACCTATTTTCAAATGGAGAAAACCAGGAATCCACTGTCTACCCTCTAATGTCTGACAAATTGACTATTAATGCAGTGGAGGCTTGATAATCTGGACAGGAATCACGTTGAATGACCGCACATATCTCAATGTCTTTGAAAGAGGCACTGTGACTGCTGTGATATAGGGATAAGGTCTTGGAGCCTTGATTTTGTTTTAATGTAGGACAACGTGAGGCCACATAGAGCTCATCTGATCCACGAATTTCTGGAAAGTGAGGATGTTCGACGGATGAATTGGTCAGCCAGATCTCCAGACCTCAACACTATAGAGAATACCTGGAATGACATGGGGAGGATAGCTGCAACCCACAACTTCCCTCCGAAAACCGTCCAAGGTCTGTAAACAGATTTGCTGAACGAGTGAGAATATTGCCACAAGAACTCATAAAACTTCTTATTTTTAGTATAAAATCACAGTGCGAGGTCTGTATAT
Organism: Trichonephila clavata; assembly: GCA_019973975.1. Lineage (NCBI taxonomy): Eukaryota > Metazoa > Arthropoda > Arachnida > Araneae > Nephilidae > Trichonephila > Trichonephila clavata. The sequence continues at coordinate 33,528 of BMAO01012919.1, forward strand.
CTGTAAGAGGGAACCATACTCCGATGAGTGGTGTTATGAACGATCATGCGTGTGTATTATAACTGTTGAATCGTTATTCTTTTGGTAATGTATCAACCCTCTGTCCAATAGTTCTAGAGATAATCGAATCATTGTCAGTTTAAAAATTCTCATGTTTTGAACACCAGTCTATATTTATGTATCTCTTTCAACAGATTACATGGCAAGTGCAGATTGCGTTTGGAGAGTGATTGATGAAGAACCCAATCCAGAATGCAAGCTTCAAGGTATAAAGAGAGGAACAGAATTCTTAAATGCTATGGGTATTTCACCAGAAGAAATGGACGAAAATCAGAGAGCTGAAATAAATTGCTTGTAAGTATATTTAGTAGAAGTGAAAATATTAGATTGAAGTGTCGGATGGACATGAATTGAAACCTCTTTCTAATGCTAAAGAGACGTTCAGTCATAAAAAAGGAACATCCGTAAAAATTTTCAGAATTTTATTTCATCTGATATCATCAATTAATATAAACATGGTTAATGAGTTTCTAAATAGAGTGCTTTCACTTTAGAATCCTATTTTTAAAGGACTAGTAAAGAACAGTTTAAGACCCTCATTTTATCCCATTGTGATCGTAAGTTGCAGACATTTTAGATAAAAACAGCTAGCGACCATACATTAATTAGCATCGTGCAAGCGATTGATGACAATTTATCCTTTTCTAAGGGTGTTCACCCATGTAGCGGCCTGTTTTTAAAGCATTTTTCGAATTTTTTTTTGACGACCAGTAAAAAGATAGAACTTTAAGTATTTTATCATTTATTTACATGTATTTTCAGAGTATGTATATAAATGTTTAGACAAAAATATCCAATAGAACGTGAGTTATAGCGCTCTGAACACACCCACCTCGAAAAAATGGACACTCACTTCCTCCACGATGCCGGCTGATTGGCTTATCTGAAATTTAAAAAAATAATGGCGTTTTAATCTATAAGAATACATAGAATGGATTATACTCAATTGAAAATATCAAAAATTGGATTTTTGGTAAACCTCTGAAGATAAAGTTTTTAATTTCATGGGGTTTTTTGTTATAAAAAAAGAACAGAAATGTTTTGAATTTTTAAATGATCGTAGTCTATTTGATGTATATAAATGTGCTGAGTCTGCCCTATAAATTTGAAGTCATTCGGTCAAACTGTTTTTGAGATATGATAGAGGAAAGTTTTAAAAAACACAGTTTTGAGAAAAACGCCTTTTAAGTTTCAAGTCTAATTAAAACAATGAAAATCTTAATTTACTCTCAATCGGCGATTCCTGGTGGCGAAGACTAAAACAAGTTCGACGAAATATTCAATAGCTATGGATATTTCCTTTTAAACCTCTACAAACTTGTTTATACTTGTATGAACGTATATTTGCACAGAAGGGTCAATGGTATCAAGCCGACTGTACACATAGGCCCGGCCTTCGATTGCCAACTCAGCGCTCCGAAAAGCTGCTCTTCTAACATTTGCTTCTTTATAACGACTTCGAATTTTTAAAAATCACTTTACCACCGTATTCTAGACATGTTAAGGAAGCAATTTATGGAAATTTTTTTTGAACCCATCATATCCCTTAACACTGCATGATTAATGAATCGATAATTAAAAATCCAACACCAATACACATCCTTTTAAGGTTCCGTGATTTTTTCCGGTCAGAATTTCAAAATTGAATGTTTTCCAAAAAATTGGAAATAGTTATGTGTACATGAAAGTTTGGATTCTGCAGATTAATAACATGAGAAATAAATTCATATATAATATTTAAATCGTTACAATTCCCTTTTTTCGTAATGATTTAATAGTAAATATCTTTCACAAATTACTATTTTTTTCAATTCTCTTACGAATTTAAAATACACTCATGTCCATAAATTAAGGATAATTCAGAATCACACAGAAATTGAACTCTAAAATAAAAATTTCACCTGTAGAATTATCACACACATCTTGAAGAAGAATATGCAAATTACAGGAAACCACCAGATGGCGCGGATAGTACGTCACAATGACGAGAGTGTAAGAGAGGGGTATATAAGGAATGGTGGCAAAGAAGTAAAATTGTTCACAAGCGCTTTAAAAGCCTTTCAGTGCAATAACCGCATAGTTATGGCACGAAGGAAGCATTTGGATGATTTTTTACGGGTAGAATTATCGGACGACTGGAATGTGGGCGTACCCAGCGGGAAGTATCCGAGGAACTTGGAATCGCCCAGAGTGTCATCCCCAGGCTTTGGCAACGATTCCAAGATGTTGGTAATGTGAGTAGATGTTACAGCACAGGTCGCCCCCGAGTTACAACGCCGAATGAGGACCGGTATTTGGCAGTTACTGCCAAAAGAACAGACGGAGCACAGCATCAGACCTATCTCGCCAGCTCTCTTCAACTACAGGTACGACAGTAACAAGGCAGACCGTGTACAGACGCTTAGGGCACATTGGTCTATATGCTCCTAGGCCTGTCAGATGTGTTCCCCTTACCGCAACTCACTGTCGCCTGCGATCAACCTGGAGTAGAGAGCATGTATTGTGGACACCGCAACAGTGGTCTTGTGTGATGTTTTCCGACGAGTCCAGGTTTAGTTTGTAGTCTGATTCTCGCCGGACTTTCATATGGAGAGCGCCAGGTACTCATTACCACCAAGAGAATAACATTGAACGACACTGTTACGGTGGTGCAGGATGGCTCGTTTGGGGAGGAATTATTCTTGGTTCCAGAACTGACCTGCGTATTCAGAGTGTAACGATGACAGGCCACATCTATCGGGATGTCATTCTGGAACAACATGTACGTTTGTTTCGGGGCGCCATGGGTGCTGAATTTCTGTTTATGGATGACAACACCCGTTCTCACCGTGCAAACATTGTAGACGAATGCCTTCAATCGGAAGATATCACCCGTATGGATTGGCCAGCATACTCACCGGACTTGAATCCAATAGAGCATGTGTGGGATATGCTTGGCCGACGAATTGCAGCCCGTCAACCCCCTCCCACCTGTCTACCGGAACTTCGGCGGGCATTGCTTGATGAGTGGTGTAATATTCCCCAAGATCAGATTGATAATTTGATACTCAGCATGCGCAGGCGTTGTAAGGCCTGTATTGCTTCGTCCGGGAGACATAATCTGTATTAACCATCATACTAACCATGTTATACTGTTTTTTTTAAATAGGTTCTTTTTTAAAATTTGCTCCAGGGAGTAAAAATCGCAATTTTTATTAATTATGTCAAACGTATAGCATCTTTTTTGCTCTTTACCTTTTGTTTCATAAATAGACTTTACAAATAAGTCAAATTTGTTTTTCTTCTGTCTCTTTCTTTGCCTGAACTTCATTATCCTTAATTTATGGACATAAGTGTAGTAAAATAATGATATATTTTTTAATGCACAAAACTTAGTTAAATGTTCAACAAACAGAAAATAGTATATCGTCAAATAAGGGAAACATTCATTTGCTATTAGAAAACTCTTCCCTTACCCCCAACCCCACCTTTCCCTATAATGCGAAAACTTATTAGCTAAATTTTACGACCCTTGAACACTTAAAACTTATACTATCGTTAAGAGGAGAAATATATATTATGTGAAAACAGGATTCCATATAAGAAAGATTCTGCTTTAGAAGTTAATTCGCTATCTTATTTATTTAATCAATTATCAATTTAGGGCCATTTATTAAAATTCTGATTTAGCCCTCTAGTTTTGTTTTGTGTGTGTGTGCGTGCCAAAAAATTTCGCCAAATGGCGCTATAGGAAATACCGCGCTATTCAAAATGGCTGCCGAGTTGAAAACCCGCCACCACACCAAAGGTAGGACTTTCAGCCCAGATAGATTTAACATTATCTTCGGTAGAACTAGGTTTTGAGTCCGGACTCGACAACGCCGAGTACCGCTTTCGCAATTAAAACCAGAAGGCATCTTGGGATACTTTCTCCAATGAGAAGGAAATATTTGGCAATATATTTTTCTGCAGTCGCGTTGTAAAATGCGTTAAAAAGATTTTAAAAATTAACTAGTACATCTTTTTTTGCCTCTGTTTGTTTTCAGTAGTGTCATACACAAAATATTTTTATGGGCGTTGATTAGATTTTAATAAAAAAAAATACGCAAGCACTAACGACGCGGCATAAACTTTGTTCTAAAAATAAAAAAATTCCTTGATGTATGAATAGGGTTTGAACTCAACCCCTCCCGGAACTTAAGGATATTGAGATTTTATACAATTTAAGAAAGCCATTTCTTGTTCTAAATTATTCTCACTGTTTTTCAATTTTTGTATAATACATCAGTTCTCAAGATTTCGAGAGTTGGTGAACTAAATAATAATTACAGTTTTCATAGGTCAAATAACCCAATAAAATTAAACAACTATCTTCAAATGCAACTGTTGCTTTAATACTAATCTTCGTTTAAACTCCATGCTTTAGCAAATGTATAATTCAAATTCATTCAAAAGCAAATAAATAGTTCAAGAGATTGAGATCTTATGGCTTGTGTATATATTTAGAAATGACCTGCAAAAGATCTAACACATGATATATTTTAATTGTATATTTCAGTTATTCAAATTTCAAAAATTTACCGTTCATATGCAGGTTTCTTCAGTATATTAGACAATAATGTTAAGAAGTTGATTAAAAACTGATTAACCCCTTATGTACCAGATTCCGCTTTCTAGTATCCCTAGAAATCTGGGATTTCTGGGGATACTGATGTTGACGTTACGAAGCACGTTTCATTTTTTCCTTTTGACACTGACTAAAGCCACGTCCGTCGTGTTTCATTTGGCTTTTTCAAGTTTGTACAAATATTTTTGATGTTTTTATTTACCTTTTTTTTTGTTGCTAATATGCAAGTGATACTGAATGAGAATATTTGCCAAAAACTGATGAATACGACAGTGACTCTGATACATATTTATCTATTTGTGATGAAGAAGATGAAACAAAAATGAAAATACGCTTATGTAACGAATGTGGAAAATCTTTTTGTTTCAAGGAGCATTTCGAGCAATTTCACAAAGTGTTGTAATTTTAATTCTTATTTTCCTTTTTTTCCAAATTTCTGTAACCCAGACATTTTGTAACAATCTTTGTAATTTTATACAATCCCAATATAAAAGAAAATCTATCTTATAATGTCTCCTGCGTAGGTTACACTGATTGTACACCTAAATAAGCCATGTATCCATATGAGGTTACAATACAATTTACACATTAGTGGTTACATAATACTTAAGGCAGCATTCCTCAAACTGTGGGGCACGGCCCCCTGGGAGGGCTTGATAACTCTACGAGGGGTCGTGAGCACAAAGTGAAAAGCAAAAGATTATTTTAAAAAATTATTAAATTACAATTTACTGAAACTAAACACAAACCAAAACATTTTGAAACAATAAAAATTAAATACACATTTACACTGATATAATACACTTATAAATGTGTCAGTACTGCATGATGAATTTTATAATTAATTCACAAAACTAAGTTAAGAATAATTTTAAAATGTCATACATTAAATTATACATAAAAATTAACACTTATCTTACTAATTTGTACTGTTTATTATTAATCCATCACCTGTTGATTAAATTTACGCAATTCGCCTCCCAATGCTACTGTATTCCACGTAAGCAAGCGTATGTGATGTACTGAGAGGGGGGAGGAGAAAAGGAATAAGTAAGCAAATCCTCTGAAATAAGTAAATCCTTCCCAAACACTGTCAATGTCTTTCTGTTGCATTCCAAAGCCTTCGGAATAATTTTATGAATAGCAATGCACAGAAAATATCGTAAAATCGGAAAGACGTATATATACGTCCGGAACAATTAATGATTTGGCAGGGCAAGACATTTATATAAGCCGGTGGCACTTAAGAGATTTAAATTGTATTGTAGCCTTAGCATCAAAGTATAGTATTATTAAATTCAATTATATATTCAAATATAGTATTATTAAATATAGTATTCAAATATAGTATTATTAAATGTTATTGTAAAGAAGAGGGGGGAGGCGATGAAAATTTTGAAGGATTATTGGGTCGCAAATATTAAAAGTTTGAGAAGTACTGACGTAAGGAATTAATATTATTTTTTTCAACAATTCCACTTTCTTTCTTTTCTTAAAAAAAGTATTCTTATAACTTTAAATAAATTTTGTCTTTTATGCACAATTCAAACATATTTTACACAAATTCACATACTGAATAAGAATTATTTTTTTACAGAGAAATGCCCGCAACTGTAGCATGCATTACCTCTTATTTGCAAAGGCATTGCGGAGAAGCTGCTCGAAGAGCCGTATTGCATGTCGTCCGGGAATTCAAACCTGTGATACAACAGGAATGTTCATCCGATAATGTTTTGAAACTGAAGAGAGATTTCTTGGATTACTTGAATCTAGATGACGAGGAAAAGCATGTGTATCATTCAGTCTTCGAAATTTTGAAAAGACGATAAAGGATTGATTTTGAACTTTTTACAGCATTGTTCATTACTAAAATAAAAACGTTTAATGTGACAAGCAATTAATTCTTAATTTTGAAATTATAACTGTAAACTAATAGTAAAATGATTTAAAATAAATGTGTGCTTACTGTGTTTTTTACTTTATTCATAAAGAATTTTGTAGTACTCAATTTTTCATAAAGTAGTTTAAATTCCATGAAATATTTTGATTACTTGCAAATTTATTTAAATAAACTTTTTACGATACACTCTTTAGTAAAACAAGTAATATAAAAAAATTAAGTCAATTCCTTCTTTGAATGGATGAAGAGAAAGTATTTTATTAACGATTGAAAATTTGAACAATATATATATATATATATACTCTCTCCCTATATATGTATATAGGGAGAGAGTGAACTAATAGTAGGAATTGAAAAAGAGCATGATTTGTCTCCATTGTTGTAACAATGGACACCCGGTTTGGCTGAAAAACCGGTTTTCGATGCCAACTTTTGTCATTGTTTTAACAGTCATATTGTTACAACAATGAAGACGAATCTAAGTTGGCGTCGTAAACCGGTAATTAATTAAATTAAATTAATTAACCGGTAATAATTGAATTAATATTTGAAAAAACTGTGTTAACATCAAGTGTCATCCAGTACAAGTTAAAAAAATTTATTTGCACGTGATTGGATAAATAGAAAGTATTTTATTAACGATTGAAAATTTGAACAAGATAAATATATAAATAAATATATATAGAGAGAGTGTGAGCTAATAGTAGGAATTGAACAAAGCTTTTGTGCACTTTTTCTGTAATTAAAAACAAACAATATATGTTAACATCCAATTTGTTGATGATGTTTTCCAATTTTTGATTCTAACTTTTCTTTGCACAAACACTTCATCGTTGCTTTGATAAATATCAAGGAGCTGAAATTAATTTTAATGTTACACATTTAGTTTAATATTTATAGAATTAAATTATTTAAAATGGGTATGGAATGATTCTCTATTTCAGTTTTTTTGCAAGATTTTTCTTTAGTTCATCTTTTTCCTTAATTATTTTTTTAATTAATTAAATTTACAAGACAATATTCAATACTTAATCCTTTTATTAACTCTCTTAACTGGAATACTATATTAACTGCACCTTTAGTTCTCAAAAAAGTGTTGCGTCATCAAATTTTTATCAGGAACTGACGCACACAACATTGCGTCAACTACCGGGATCAACCAATTGGTTTGCAAAGATTAACAAATGTATTTTAGAAAATTTTAGAAGTTTATTTAATTTAAACCGGTAGAGAGGTTTTGGATTGAATTAAATTAAAGGTTGTAATTAATTGAGGTTTAATTAAATACTTCGCTAGAAATTGGAATACCGACAGTTTAACTTGTAAATTGTAATTATAAAGATTGTATATAGTTTTCTTTATTTTGCTTCCCAAAATTAATGAAAAAGCTAATTAAAATTTGATTAATTGGTTGATTAAATTGCTAAGTAATATCTTATGAAATTAGCCTAAAATACAATACATATTTAAATATTATTCACAATTTTCTATTGAAATTCTCAATATAAATATTAGTTTAATCTACTTACTCTCAATACAATACTATTATATCACAATTAGTTAAAAAATATGTCTATTTTATTCGTTACGGATAAGCAAAAACATGAAAATACTTTAGATCAAATATTGTTAAATTTATTTTGATATGAAAATTTTGATATTGAAATTTTCTGATATTTCAGACTGTTAAATGTATAAAATAATTTTTTAAAAAATTCCATACACATCACATTTATTTTGTCAAAGAAAAGCAAAATAAATTTTTAGAAGCAAAATCGATGAGCAAAAACAAAATCAATATTAATCTTTAGATCCTGGAATCTTTGAACTTTCATTCTAGGAACTTTTTTTATAACCACCATTTTTGAAGCTGCTTTTCTTTATAATATCTAGAACTAAGAAAAGTTCGTATAGATTCTTGCATATTTTACCCAATTCTACTAAAAGTATCAATTTAATTATCCCACTCAAAAATATAATTTAAGTTTTTGATTACTGATTCTACAGTAGTTCTCAATACCTGATTTGCGTTCCACTTTAGATATATATTGAACTGGTTTTAAATAGGCAAAATTAACATCGGTACTAATGAAAAATACCCCAAGAAAAGCGACTCGATTTTTGAATTTTCCTTTATTATAAAAAGTCTTACCTCAGACAGAATTTTTTGTGTGGTATATTGGAAATAAGAAGATTTTAAATCCATTCAACGCACTCTCTCAGAAAAAGAGAAATTTATAGAACTTTTCACTACAGTTTGAATCTGTCTTCATTTTATCCTGATCTTGGAGCTCAAATTTTCTTAAAACCAGCTGAAGGGTTGCATTAAAATTGATATAAATTCCATTTAAAGACATATATGGGGATAAATAAATGCATGTTTAATCGTCAAATAAATGGAACACATTTAATAACTTTCAAAATTCTCATTACAATAGGATGAAATAAATGTCATTCTTAATGGCTAATAAAACTATAAATTACGGTATTAATAGGCTAATTAATTAAAATTATTAATAGGTACTTACGCATTATAGAATCGCCCGATTTCTTCAAATCAAAAGATGTCGCCTAACGACGCGATATGTAGCCAAAAGTGGAAACCATTATATTACGTGTTCAAACACAATAATAATGATGATGATAGAATTTGGCGACGTCTTTTGATGTGGCGAAATTGGACGATGGTATAATACGTTAGTACCAAATGACAGTAGCACACACAGAAATTTTTCAAGGGGAGAGTCCAGGGTCGAAAGTCCTACAACTCGTATCATACCTGAAGACAACACCAATTGATTCTTCTGATTTTGTCGATTTTGTTAAAAAAAAAACAGTAAAAAATAAATTATTGAATTAATAATTAGCATTAATTAATAAAATAAATTGTTAATTTCAAGTACTTTATTAAATTTTGCGTTATATATATATAGGATTATCATCAATCGAAAAAAACTCAAGGGCTTTAGGGGGTGTCCGAACCCCTTGTGTGCACCACTGCTAAATTATATAGTTAATTACCTCCTCTTCTAAGAAATATTTTTATTTTTAATTTCTAAAATGAAACAAATCATGATATTAATGGAATAATCAATTAACATAATTACCCTAGTTAATTAATTTCTAAAAATAATTTTTCCTGAGTAGAATCAAATTTTTACAAATAATTAGTTAGAGAGCAAAATCGCCATTCGAATCCAATCATTACCTAATGGTTTAATAAATAACTTTTATATTGAGCAGACTTTTTTTTAAAAGGTTCTATTGGAAGTCATCTAGAGAAATGTGACATTGCAAAATGTTATGACTTATCTCCAGTCGGAGAACTACGACCAATAAGATACACACCAAATAAGGAGCAACTAGATTTGTTGTGCCCGTAAGTTATTTTCAACTAATTTTATATCAACTTTTTTTATATGTTTTAATTACAATGAAATATCTTTTTTTTTGTTGATGTATTATTCCTGCATTATATCTTAGTTTTTTTATACCTGTATCTTTTTTTTAAAAAAATAACATCGAAATTAAAATTTAAATGGAAAATTATTATTAAAAAGCTCTGATCATGTAAAAGAGAATTAAAGTCTGTATGTTGATTGTTAAAAATAATTTCCGGATAGAAAATTTTAAAAAAGCATGTACAAGGTTCTCGCCTTTTATTTAAAAAAATCGTTTTTAATTGAAGTTTTTAATTTACGATAAATATATTGACTACATTTTAAATTTAATGAGATACAGCCAATGTGAGTTAAAAATAATAAAAATTCAACCTTTTTTATTCCCTTTTACTATATAAATATTTTCTAAAACTAGTAAATTGAATATTATCTTCATATATAGAGGAAAGAATAAATTTGATGAAAAATTAAATATCTTTTGTGTGATAAAATTTATTATCTTCCGACTTCCGAATTATTCCGGAAACTTCCTCGAAATTTTTTATGTTACAAGAAAGGAAGCTACGTAACTAATACCTGGGGCTTTCTGCGTTAACTTCCTATAATCTTACGTAGAATCACATACTTATTAGTATTCCCTTAATGCCTAATATTTGATTTAAAGCAAACGAACTTCAATCGACATTAATTGAAGATTTCTCATTGGGAAAGCACAAAACACTGATAATTCACTTTGTGTGTGAGAGAATTGTCATTTCCTAGACCACAAATGGTTTCATGTTTTTTTCGATTTTATTGGAATACATCAGAATAACTAAAAATTTATGAAATCAGACGTCGTTAAATTCTTCGTCAGTTTTATTTAACTGACGTCTTTCTTTGACAATTATATCTATTTAGCTTTCCTCAATGGATATTTTTATTGCCCCAATTAATACCATAATAAAATGTTAACAAGAATTTCTCTCTCTTAATTTTATTTTCAAACTTTTCAGTTACATATATGTATTAATGAAATATCACTAACTTAAACGAACGAATCACGCTTAGAAAGTTGAAGAGGATGATTTTTTACAAGCATTTGGCAATCAAGTTTAAATAAAATAGGAATTTCAAATGAAATTACTTCTATTTTTTAAGGAACTTATTGATGCGAGCATGAAAGGGAGTAAGGAATATCAATTATAGGATGTTACGTGAAACAGTAAAGTTTCAGTGTCACCGCCATCCGTGGCGTGCAAGCGCCCTCTGAACACGGAGCTTGAACGGGTGAGGATTATCGGCCTTCAAGAAGGAGGATTTTCCTATCATGCAGTAGGAGCTCGTGTGCAGTGAAACAGTTCCACAGTGATGCGAGTTAGGAAGCAGTGAACCGATGAGCACTGAACAACTCGAAAACCTGGCAGTGGACGAAGGAAGGTGACGTTAGCGCGTGACGATCGACGCCTGCTCCGCATGGTGAGGAATGATCGTACAGCTGCCTCCAGGTAGTTGGCAACACGTTGGTCTACTGCTACAGGTGTACTAATGTCGGCTTCGTCAATTCGTCGACATCTGCTGCACCGTGGATTGCGTGGAAGGGTGCCTTTATACAGGATCCCCCTCACGGCAAACCATCGATGGCTGCTTCTGCAATGGATCATGAGCACAGAGCCTGGCAAGCTGATTGGCACCAAGTTGTCTTTTCAGATGAATCTCGCTTCAGTTTGTAGGACCATGATGGTCACATTCGCATTAGACGCTTTGCCGGTGAACGCTGCCTTCCAGACTACATTTTCGAATGACATAGTGGCTTAACATCCAGGAGTTATGGTTTGGGGTGCGATTTCGTATCATGGACGATCCAATTTGCTATGAATTGAGGGCAATCTCAATAGCAACAGGTACGTCCATGAGGTGCTATTTTTAGTTTAACTTGTTAGGTTTCGATATAAAAATTCAATCGCATTAATTGTCGCAAAAATTATGAAAAATGTAACAAGAAAGTTAGTTATTAGAAATATAATGGGTTAAATTAGTAAGAAATTGCAGCGTACAATTTTTAGTGAAATTTTATTCAAAAGGCTAATATCTGTTATAAAGTGAAAGGAAAACGATTTAAGTTACATATTCAGCTTATAGTAGAGGAAATGTTGAAAAATACATCAAATTAAAACAACAAATGAATAATAAAAATAGTGAAATCACACTTAATTAACTTTTATATTCATTAAAATCACAATTCTAAGTGATAATTAAAAAGCTAAAGGTGTGCGTGCACTTTTTTTCCCTTCGAAATACAAATTAATTTTTTTATATTGATACTATTCAGAGCCTAGGAGTGATATAAAGAGAGATATCTACACTCAGTAATCTGTTTAATTTAATCTAATCCAATCTATCTTAGATTATTAATTCTCAATCCACTAATTTATTATAGATGCAAACTCCATCCTTAACTCAAGTTGTGATAATGAATTATATCTCACCTACGTATCGCCGCAACAGTTCCTCTGCTCCTTCTATCTTACAATTACAAAACGTTGACTTTATATAGTCAAACTAATTTCCATGTCAAGGTTTCTTCTTGAAGGATGGCTGTGAATTAACGAGAAAGCTAGCTCCAAAGTTTCCCAAGAGGATTAATTAGAAGGTCACGTACAGATCCGTCACAGTGTGTGTGTGTGTGTTGTGAACTTGGAGCATTTGTTAGATAAAAACATTATTTCAACATTTATATTTTGATTTTATAACTTAATGCATATGTTAAGGTAATAGATGGCGCTGTTTCAGCAGCGATATTTTGAAACAATTGTGTCCCCGACATTGCGGGGAAATTACATGCATGATAGGAGTGCATATGGAAGTCTGAAAGTAGAGTTTGTGAGGTCGTTATGAGGTGTTAGGTAGTTAAATTATGTCTAAGGTGCAGTGGCGCACACAAGGGAAGGGGGTCCTCGGGTCCGGACCCCCTCCAAAGCACTTGATTTTTTTTCCGATTGATTATAATCCTATGTATATAGTACGTAAAATTAAATTAAGTATTTATTATTAATGATTAATTTTATTAATTAGTGACAATTATTCATTCAATTCTTTATTTTTTTACTGTTTTTTTGTTCCTGAGAATCATCAAAATCAAAAGAATATGTTGGGCGGTGTATTGGAGCATGATACGAGAATAGCGGACTTTCGACCCTGGATCCCCCTCCCCCTACCTGAAAAATTCCTGTGTGCGCTACTGATAAGGTGTAAAATAGTTAGAAGCTGTAAAATAAAGTTGTTATTTGTTACTAAAGAAGGGCAGTTAATTTTAGATAGAGCATCGGTCTAGCACATTTTAAAGCGCATTATTTATTTTTATATTTGAACCAATCCATTTTTTATACAAAATTATTCATATTTCCGATGTAAAATCTCTTATTCTGTGATTCGAAATGAGTTTATAAAATCCTAATGTTATTGAGGTCGTGTCGAAAACGAGACAAAACCCCTTTCCAAGTTCGAGGCAGTGCCGTCTCATGCCAAAATACATCATCTTAGGAGACTGCAACTTCTCTTCCATAAGTCGAAAATAGCAATATAGAATAAAAGCGCCTGATATTAGGCTAGGTAAGGAACTCCTGTATAATTCAAGTTGTTTCGAAATGCAGCTCAAATTTACCTGTCGGCGGGTCCGTCAGATAAGCAGCTCATTTATTCACTAAACATCACTATTAGCAACAATCACTAAAAAGCAATGTTTTATTTAGTGTACAATCGACTAAAGATGGCTTTAATCTGCAGAAATTGAATCCTGTATTTCCACTTGAAAAGGATTTGAGTGAATTATCTGACAGATGATATTGTAAAGAATTAGTTTGAATATGAGAATGAACAAGAGATGGCGCCTCTTCATGAAAGAACTGGTAATGTGCGCAGCGAATTTGTAAGACTAAGTTGTGCGTGTAAACAAAAAATAATAATAAATGGTTATACTGGTATAAGAAAATCCTTATGCCAAATTAACTGAATCAGGAGAGTAGCAGTAAGACCGGGAATGATCAGTTGCATAAGGAATTTATCAATGTTGGATCAGTGATATAAAAAAGAAATTCTCCTCGTCGTCCCTTACGTTATAGTAATGAAGAATGAATTCCTTCTTACAAATTATAACGTTCAAATATATCATATGTTTCAAGGAATCATTTAAATGGTTTTTTCATTATATACCTATACAATAAAGCCAATAAATAAAATGTAATATTTAAAGGTGAAGGGTTGCTCTTTTTCACTTACCACATACAATTTAGTAATTGGAAAGCTCTTCGACAAGTACAGGAAAAATCCTCAGTTCTTGCTAGATGACGTCATGATGCTTCAGAGATGTTTTTCATTATGAATTATTAATAATTATGAATACCAAAAGAAGTTTCCTCTGTCTACCTAACTCCGAACCAACCCCTATTGGACAAATTATACAACTGTTCGTACTTATTGCTCAAATTGTAAAACTGCAATTTACATGAATTGTGTAGTTCTCTTGGCGAAATATTAGTATCATTTTGGCGACAAAAATAAATTTATTGCAGTATCACAAAAAGCTGTTTTTAAATAGAGAGAGATTATAATAATGAATTAATGAACTATTTTTTGTGATCTTTATTTTTGTGTCTTAATAAAATACTATCAAAATAATTTTTAGGCTTTTATTATTATTTAATTTTCAGGGTGAAAGCATACCGACAAGCTTGTGTTTCACAACAACTTGAAGAACACTGCGGGGAAGTGGCGAGGAAGATATACCTATTTATCATAGGAAGAGTCAAGCCTTGGTTAGGCCAGGAATGTTATATCAAAAAGGCATCGATTCTCAAGAATAGATTTGTCAATTATTTAGGCTTAGAAGAACCTACTAAGAATAAATACAGATTTGCATTGCATACGGTTTAAAAACGAAATAATTTGGAAAAGATGAGTTTAATTTAAAATTGGAATCATTTTTGGATTTAATAGCTTAATATATTTTTAAATTATTATAAAGACTTAGAGAGATAGATTATATTATTAAATAAAAACCTCGGTCAAATATAAATGAATGTTTAGTTTTAAATTCTACTCGTAGATGATGCATGCTATTCATGTTAGCTAAAAATTTCAATTTCAATTTGCATGTATATTATAAATAAAATACTTTATTTAATATAATGTTTGCATTACTATGCCCTGTGATAACTGAATTTGACTTTCTGCATACTATATTATGTTAAGCTGAAGCAAAAGAAATGTTATAGATTGTATTTAAACAAAGAATTTCTAATAAAAACATCAAGTAAAATATTTTGTGCGTTATGTGTTATAATATTTTACATGAATTTGCTGCTGCATGAACTGAAGAGAACTAATTTAATTGTTAATTCCTTTGTTGCCGTTTGACAGCATTTATTATCATTCCATAATGATTACATTTTCTGCAGAACATCGTGTGTTACTATGTATCTCATATGTTTTATCTAGTAACAAGCAACACTAAAGCTTATTTACTATTTTATGATTTGTGGAGCATCATTTTTACCAAAAGCAAAAACATTCTGAACACGCATTATAGAAATTTAATGTCTTTCTCCAACCCACCATACTTCACCAGAAATTCAACCATTTTCCTTCGCAATTTAGAATATATACATACACTGGTGTCCAAAAGTTAAGCATAATTGATAATTGCGTAAATAAAGAAGGAACTGTAAATCAGAAGGGCGGGAACCGTGATATGCGAGTGTAAAATGGTTATAAAATAAGGAAGCAAATCAAAAGAATGATAATGATTAATTTTATTATCCAAAGTAGCAGTTTGAAAGAAAACTGAGCATAGCAAGGATTCACACTTTAAAGAAAAAATGAAAGAAATCATTAAATAAAATACTGATGCTGCAGTTTAATAAGGCGTGTGGTCACCTCTGACAGCACGCACGCTGCACAGCGATTTACCATACTTGCTATGAGATGATGCATGAGTTGTGTGCTCAAACGGTTCCAAGCTTCTTGGAGAGCTCTCTTCAGTTCTGTAACGGAGCTTGGTGGGTGCGAAAGGGCTGCAATTTGTCTCCCGAGTATATCCCATACATGCTTGATAGGATTTAAATTAGGGGAGTTCGCAGGCCACGACATGCGCTGGATGTTTTCTGTTCCAAGGGAGTCATCAATCAGCCCCGCTCGGTGACATGGCACATTTTCACCCATGAATATGAAGTCAGGACCGACAGCACCTCGAAACAAGTGAACATAAGGGTCAAGAACTTCGTCTCTGTATCTTTGAGCAGTCACAGACCCCGTATCAAAGAAATGGAGGTCTGTGCGGCCGTCCATCATGATGCCTGCCCATACCATTACTGCCCTTGATGGAAAATGATGTCTTTCCGTTATGTTTCTTAGTTAAAAACGTGTTCCATGTTCTCTCCATATCGTTACCTGCCGAGAATCACTATTCAGACTTAACCGGGACTCGTCACTGAACATCACATCGGCCCACTCTCCCACACTCCAATGTTGATATTTCAAACTCCAGTTCAAACGAGCGCGTTTATGCGCAGACGTGAGGGGAATGCAAACTGCTGGCATACAGGCCAGCATGATTGAGTCTCCTGTAAACAGTTTGTCTCGAAATTCGTATTCCTGTGGCGACTATGAGCGCCGAACCCAGTGCTCTTGCAGTACTGTCCCTCTGACGTCGCGCACTTATTACCAGATATCGGTCTTGGCGAGGGGTTGTGACTCTAGGTCGACCTGATACTGGTTGTCGGGTAACATCTCTCATTATTTGAAAAATCTGCTACAGTCTTGAGATCACAGACTGGTCCACATTCAGAATTCGAGACACTTCGGTTTGTGATCGTGAGGATTCCAGCGATTCTTCCTTTCGTAAACATGTCCAGTTGGCGTCTTTGTGCCGTCATTCACCTTGTTTGAAGGTTAACAACGTTCCTTCACACAGCAGTTGCACGAAACTTGTCTGAATCGCCTATGTTGAGTGAATCGATTTCTCCGCGTTCCGACATGCGCCGGTGTTTCGTGCAGGACGTAGTCTACTGAAAGGTTTTGCATAAACCCAATGTTTTTTCTTCACACAATTAATATCCGCAAGAAATTTGGAATAATTTTACGAATATTTACTCCATGGGTTTCGCATTTTACGATTTATGCTTAACTTTTGTACACCAGTGTAAATATATATATATTATTGGTTGGTATTACTTTGTATTAGAGAGAGAGAGACTGGCAATTATTGGTTTAGCTTAAAGCTAATCTTTGCTCGGTGGTGTACTGATTAAGTAGGTACAGCATCGTTATAAAATTACATTTGTTTCATTGATTGTACAGTAGAACCTGTTTTTGTATAGTCCTTTTTTTAGCGATTTAATTTTTTCGATCTTTTTTATGTGGTACATGTATTTCAACGGCTTTGGCGCCTCTGTAATGTTCTCTATCTATGCACATATATTCACTTCAAGACGCTCTGTTCTTTTGTTATAAACAGTCTCCCAACAATGCATTTTCAGTTGCTTTCTCTCAACGCGCTGGCAGCACGTGCTTGATTGAAGACGAAACTGACAATAGAAGTGATATTATCAATAATTTGATAGATTACGAAGACAGACAAGAAGAACCGGATTCTCTTTGAGAGCGAATAAAATATATGGAGAGATCCAGCTTTCCAACAATTCGGAAAAGCAATTTTTTTAAAATTGATACCAATTTCGAAAGGAATTTGAAGTTCGAAAAAGAGCTTCAATCATGCATAAGCGTTTACAAGCAATTAACCAACCGACAGTTGTAGCAAAAGCTTATCACTTACTTTACTGTGCCAAAAAATAAATCAATTGAAATTGTATCTTCAAGAGACAAAAGCGATTTTGAAGTAATTCATCACAAGAAGATGCATACTTTGATTACGATGAGTGGCAGTGAAATATCTATGTGTATTTTGAAAACTTCTCCATGTATACAATGAGAAGTTAAATGTCTTTAAAATGTTTCCATGAGTAATTTAGTTATTTATTTTGTTTCGAAGTACTTCTCCTAAATTTCGTAAATAATTGTCGTATTTTCTAAGTGCGACTTTTTTTTTATGCGGGCCCTCTTCACCGCATAAAAAAATTCTGGCGTATGTCGACTAATTTTTATATTATATGTAAATATTTATGAAATTTTCGAGTATTTTTTGTGCGGTCCTTATCTACTGCACAAGAACAGGTTTTACGGAGTATATTATAAAAATTTCCTGACTACAATATTTGTTTGGCAGTCGTGTGGTCCGCGAACTGTGAATTTATTGATGTGGCTCGTGGGTTATTGTAAATGTATTAATTTGGCCCTCGAACGTTAAAGTTTGAAGACCCCCTATCAAAGACAACATGCCCTTAGCGGCAATTTATGAACTACACTGCTGGCCACCGTAAATGTAACACCAAGAAGGACAAGAGATAGCACAACAAAATTTATTTGTAGTTAACATGTTCATCAAGTATCAAATGATTAAATTTATAGACTTCTGTGAAGTGTGGTTCTTGCCAGAATCAGTAGCCAGAGTAGCCGCCATTGTTGGAGATCACCACTGCCACACACCTCGGCATTGATTCAAAGAGACTTTGGATATGTTCTTGGGGTAAACAGCTTCCACACGTTGCCAAAGTTGATATGGGGGTGGCAGCTGGGCGTGTAATCTGGGTCAATCGTTGAGCAACCATGGACCACATGTATTCTATCGGTGAAAGGTCCGGAAAGAGAGCTGGCTATGGAAGCAATTCAATATGGTGATTGACGAAGAACCTTTGGACAATGCGTGTCACGTGTGATCGCGCATTATCCTGTTGAAATATGGCTGTGGCCAAGTCTTGAAGGTAAGGTAGGACAACTGGCTCCAACACCTCGGAGATGTAGCGCTGGCTGTTTAAAGTACCGGCAACGCGTACTAGAGGAGTGCGAGAGTGAAATCCAATACTGCCCCATACCATAATACCCGGTGCAAGACCAGTGTGGCGGTGCATAACGCAGCTGTTCAGCATCCTTTCTCCACTGTGTCTCCAGACTCGAATCCGACCAACTTGGTGTTGCAGACAGATGCGTGACTCGTCAGGAAAGACAATTTGATTCCATTCTGCCACCCACATCCTTCTTTCATCGCACTATTGGCGGCGGAGACGTCTGTGGTTCTGCTTCAAGGGTAGACCAAGCAATGGACATCTTGTGGACAGACCACTCTGCTGTAAACGGCGTCGAATGGTACGCGAAAACACTGAATGATGCGTTACAGACTCAATGTGCTGTGCTACGGATCGTGATGTGACTGAGCAATCCGCTACTGCCATGCGCACAATTTACCTGTCCTCACGTGAAATGGTGCACTGAGGTGGATGCGATCGACCACGTCGGTACGTCGTACCCTCCTGCATCCAACGGTCACATATCCGCATTATAGTTGTTTGGTTTCGTCCAACACGACTACCGATTTCCTTGAAAAATAATCCACAATCTCGGTAGGCCGCTATCTTTCCTCTGTCGAACTCGGATACTTGATCAAAAGCTGATCGCTGTTTTCTACAAGACATAACTAATCGTTTTTTTTAAACCACCAGAAAAACACAATTGCCGAACTTGAAATCATCGAAATCTCCAAGCCTTAAATAGCACTTTGAGGTGGCGCCACAGGCGTGCGTGATGTGTGTCTTCGCTGAAATTCTAATCATTTGCATATCTCACCTCCGCTAATGCATGTTGTAAATTTCATGATATTTGCGTACTTCCTTCAGGGTGTTGCATTTACAGTGGCCAGCAGTGTATTTCCAACACAATGGAGCTAAGGTGAGTTTCGGCTACCTTGTGTGTCATTGGCTCAATATCGAATATGCAGGCTTCTGGATTGAACGTGGTAGTCCTGTTTTATGGCCACCATAATCTCCAGACTTGATCCCCTTAGATTTCTTTTGATGGAATTGACTTATCGAGAGCTAATTACTGCAGAAATATACTAATTACACCACCGCAACCCCTCCCCCACCCCTCCAATTTCGGGGGCCAGGGATTCTAGGTTGCCCAAAGCCTGACTGACTTCAAGTACGTATTTAGGCTTCGGGCTCAAAACCAGACTTTGCGGGGGAGGGACTAATGTTCTCCGTTACGCCACTGCTGAAGCCACACTAAAGTATTGCTTATAGCCACCAATCAAATTGAATCTTTGAAATTTTACCTGAACCACAAAAAATAATTATAACTATCATAATTTCACAAGTAGCTACAGAAGAAAGGAAAAGAACACATTGAACTCGAAATTGATTAATAAAATAAGAGTTTTCAGAGTCTCTTTATTGGTTTGGATCTTATACAATCAATACGTGTAACACTAAATTATAGAATTTTTATCACTAAAGAACAATTAGAGCTTTTCATTTTAAATTCTAGTGAGAAATAATTAGGCTGAAGAAAAGTATTTTTTTATATTTCAACACTGTGATGTTTTTATATAAGCATTGCTTATCAGAACAGTTCTGTTTACAATAGTCATGTATAAAAAGAATAATAATTTAAGCAGCTTTAAATTTTTCTGCATTACGCCTAAAATTGTAAGGATTGAAACGTTCTTGAAACGGCAAGGATGAAACTAGAAAGGCGAAATTTAATATTTCGTCTGAAGGAACAATTTGATTTATGTAATACCCAAAGAATTTCCAAAATGTAAGATACAAGGTAAAAAGTGTAACAAAGTAAATTTTATTTTCACATTTTCTCACAGTAAAATAGTTCTTATTCAATTTATTATTTCATATAAAAATTGCTTTGCAACGGATTTGTAGTTTGTTTCTTTTTGGTATTATGAAATATTTTCAAAACTCTTCAAAAAAATTATCATGGATAGAAAATGTTTTACAGTCGAAGGGGGGGGGGGAGCACGAATAATTGTATTTTCACAGAATATATTCTATGTTTGTAATTACTTTTAGATTTGCTATAAATGTCAATCATTTTAAAAATAAAAGTTCATATATATTTTTCTTTTGAAAATTAAATATCTAACTTGTAGCCTCTTGTAATAAGCTAATTTTCTGAAGTGAGTGCTAAGTATTAAACAATACTAGAAAAAAATTCATAACAAAATGGATATAAACACTTGTCCACGGCTAAAACGAAGTGAATTTTTAATTCTTGAAACTTAATAGTTTTTCGAAGCTAATTTGAAATCTTTTGATTAGCTAATCTTTTTGTATGATCTTATTATATATATATTTCGGTAACATACCCCTAAAACACCCAATTTTCTATAGTAGGGAAATTTTATATTTAATGATAACGCATGAAAAAAGAATTTTAAAAATTCATCCAATTCTCCACAACACAATAACAATTTACTTACAATGTTTAATTTTTTTAAGAAAATACTATGGATTATAAACTACATATATACTATACATATAATAATATAATTTTAAAAAAAAACAATACATAAATAAAAATTACAGCTACGTCTTTTTTATTTGACCAATATTTATTTTTTTAATGTTTTATTTTATCATTTGTAGACTTTAGATTCAACATTTTCGCGCATTTCTGTTTCGAAGAATATCTTAAGTTCAATATAATAGCTGAGATTTTTCTTATAACTCAGAAGAGCGATATTTATGTTAGACGAAACAGGAACAATGTACAGGGTTCAATGAAATCTTGCGTATTGGGCCTTCGTAAGTACTGCTTTCGAAAAGCATTTTTTGTGCATGAGTCATATTTTCAGACTTTACATTTAAAAACAAAATATTCTCAATTTCATTTAGTATTTTTTTTAAAGTTTTCCTTAAAGAATATTTAAGAAAAAGACATGTGTTGAACTGATTTTTATTAGAATCTCTTTCTGCTTATATGGCTTTGTAAAATGATTAAAATAGAATGTATCGATGTGGTTCTTAATAAAAATTATCTAGTGCATATTACTAGTTTTGAGTTAATCAATAAAAACATCAATATTTTACAAAAGTCTCTTTGTAAGAAAAATTTATACTAAAAAAACTGATTATATTTATTTTCAATGGCGTACATAATTCCTAATTAAAATATGAGACTTATATGTACATCGCTTTTCTAATAAATTTATTTGAATAAAAACATTTCGAAAGATAGGAAATTAAAAAATTCTTATGTTTGAAATCTCTAAAAGATATATCTTAATTAAAACTTTATGTTGGTTTGTTTTAGAATTTAAACATCGTATTTTTTTCTTCTCATTAATTAAAACTAGAAATAATACAGGGATTTGAAATTAAGCTATATTTTAGAATGCACTTAAAATCATTTACTTTACATTTTATATAAAACTTACCACTAGATAGCGCCACAAGTGGTGAAGTAAAGCCTTCTTTATAGTCGTCTTAATTTTATAAATCTCACAATTTATTTTTCGCTAATGCAACTTTTCTAAATGAGAATTTTTTTCTGCAATTGAAGAGAAGGTACAAAACCATTGATTAAATAATATAAATAAATGTGCATTGAAAATTAAAAGGAATCTTAACATATTTTTTTCTGTTTTACAAAGTTAATTCAGTCCGCGTTTCTAATGTTTTCGAATTCAAGCTTTCTTATATTGCAGCAACTTCATACAATCCTTTAGAAACTTTTTAAGATATCTGGTAACAGCTCAGCAAATATTTTGTTTTTCCTGAATTTTAAACATAATTTTAAAAAAACGGGATATAATGCTAGACATTTTGAAAATTAATCACCGTGAAGAAAATACAAAACAAAAACTAACATCCTGCAATCCTTTTTTTTTTCTTTTTGTAATTATAAAATACAAATTATGGAAGATATATTATCCATAGAATAATTGTAAATAGTGACAAATATTGTCTAACTATTGACTCCAAACTAATATATTTATACTAGGAAAAATAATACCTCAAAAATTTGCATGAACGTACAATCAATATCGCAAAAAAAAAAAAAGCCTTTATTAGCATTTGATAAATGATCGAAGTGATGGTCGTTTCCGTGGTCGAACTATGCTATTTCACCGGATATTTTGTCTGTTAAATAAAAAAATAATTTTATTTCCTTGAAAAGTCGTCTGGGCATTTGAAGGTCAGTCTTGCTGTTTGCCTGCGAATTCGGAGCAGATGTTTCACCTTATGTGGTTTTTTATTACTTAATTTTATATAGCAAAATCTAGAACATAATGCTGTATATTAGTGATCCACCTGTTATTTTAATATGAGAATAAATTAGATGGAATAATATGATACGTATTTAGAGTCTATATAAAATTGAATCAAATGTTATTAAAAGACATCAGTCTTTTTTTTTTTTTTTTTTTTGTATTTAAAATGAAAAAGAAAGACATTCTTGATGTTAAATTGGAGTAGAGTTAAAAAGTATAAGATTATTAATTTTCAAATCTAAATGCAGCAAGGGAGTTATTATCAGTGCAGGAAAAGCATAAATATCACCAATTAACATAATTTAAAATTACTTTTTTAATTTAGCTGTGTGGCAGGGCTTTAAGTTTATAAAGAATTAAATTGGTTCTTCAAGAGGAATAACATCAACTTTTTTTCTAGTTCAGCATTAAAAGCTAAGGAAGAAAAAAAGTTAATTTAATGTAAAATGATATCTTCAAGAAAATTTTCAATTTAATTAAAATATTGATAAAAAAAAAGCTATTTTAATTATTATAATAATTAGCAAAATAATATTATCGATATAGAATAGAGATTAAAAAATACAATGTAATAAGTAAAATAACCAAAGATCTAATCAATGTTTTCCCTGAATGCATTACTTCCAATCTAAATAAAAATAACGTGCTGGTCATTAAAATTGCAACATCATAAAGGAAAGCAAATGCAAAAAAAAGATACTTATTGTACTTAAACGAATAGAATGAAGACAAAATGATTAAATTTGCAAGCATTTGCGAGGGTTACAGGGATGTAAAATTAGTAGAAACAGCTGCCACCCCTGCCAGCTAAAACGACCCTTACCCGGCCGGTTAGGCATGCTGTTGAACTGGGCTTAGATGACAGAAACTGGCAACTCAATCCAAGCGGCTTCAAGTCTTTGCCACACTTCCTCGTCTGACTTAGCTGGATAGGGGCGGTGGACCAGTCTCTCCGCAACCCATCACCAGATGCTTTCATTGGGTGACACACCTGAAGATCGTGCAGCCAGGGTAACAATTGAATATTCTGTGTATCGAGAACCCCACGTGCAACAAGTGGTCTTGCATTATTTTGTTGGAGGATGGCGTGTGGCAGACCTTAAAGATAGAGCAAAACCACTGGACATAAGTGTCAGAAGTGCACCGATCTGCCTTCAAATTACCATCGATCTGAACTAGAGATGTGAGTGTCATGTACCCAATGGCTACCCAAACCCTCAGCACCAGTTGCAGTGCCCCTATGCAAGCAGATGACAAGCGATCTTTCGGACACGCAGAACAGAGACTGGTCAGAAAAGATGACTTCGTGCCACTCCTGTATCCAGCTTTGTCGTTCAGCGCAAGAGTCATCGTCTAACTGTACCATGAATTGTTAAGGGAAGCCGAAGTAATGGTCACTGTGCTGACAATGCACGCTACTGCAAACGTTTTTGCACCGTACAAGCGGATACTAAGGATGCTGCAAACATGCCCGTTTCCTGACTAATAGTCCGTGATGGAGGTTGTAGGGTTTTGCAGAGCTGACCTCACAATATGTCATGGAAGGCATGTCATGGGAGGGCGTAAAGAACCTGCACACCGTTCAGTATGACCCTCAGCAACCCATTGTTCCATATTCGTAGGAGAGAGAGAAGTTGGACTAACTATTTTCATAAAAGCCTTAAATGGTGAGTTGGAAATATTTTTAAGGGACTATTCAGTTTTTTATATGTCTTGTGAATGAATCAAACTTCATAAAAATACGGGAACTATTTAGAAACAGATCAATTAAAAACTATCAAATTTCATAAAGAATAAAATATTTACGATTATAACAAGTAAAGGCTTACTAATTAATAGAAATCATAAATTACAATTTATATATAATACCATATTTATTCAAATCTAAGCAGCCATCAATTTTAAGCTGCACCTCAAATTCTCAATAAGTTATTGTGAAAAATGAAAAATAGTGTAAATGGATATCCAATTTTAGAAATTTAAAATAACTTTAGAATGAGAACTTATGAGAAATCAATAATTAGTTAATTTACCAGTATTATAAACTTTTAATACATTCACGAACCTGTAATTGCGCTAATTTCCTCATCCAACGATTTTTTCCCTTCGATTCTAAGCCCCACCCAATTTTAGTATCATTAATATTAAAAAAAAGTGTGGCTTAGATTCGAGTAAATACGGTAATTTCTTTCAAAAATTGTGTAAAAAAGCAGAAGTATTTTTATTTGTTACTTTAAATTAGCAACAAAAAATATTTGAACAAAATTAATTTGAAAATTTTCAACTAATGCCTTGAAAATTCCATATTTTTTATTTATCAATGGGATCGCCGTAGTAGAGCCTATTGGTCATGGTCAAGGACAAGTAGCCGGCGTGTCATGAGTTCGAGTCTTGTGTCGCCAAAACCCGTTATATGGAGAGGCTGATGCACATTAAATCTGCCGAGTCTCAAGTCGTCCCAATAACTTGGTGTGGAAGTTTGGAGGGGGTGCTAGCTAAAGTCTCATCCTCGTCACTTGACCGTGGTTCAAACTTACGAGGTCCGTCGTCAAAATTCCTCGTGTTGCTTTATAGTATGACCTTAATAAGCACCAACTCACTCACTATTTATCAATAGAAACGAAGAAAGAAATAATGTACTAATAGTTAAGTTATTATTGAGATTACAACTTCCTTTTTATTGAAAAAAAAATGACAATAATCAGAGATTTTGAATGAGGCGAATTTGAAGCAAATAATATCAAAATCTTAATTTATTATGAAAATTATTTTATTTATTGATAAAATTGTCAAAAATGAATAAAGATTATCGAAATTATGGTTTTTTGGGTGTAGAATTTTAAGTATTCAACATTCAATTTTAAATCGTAGGAATATATTTTATACTTTCTTTTAAGTATCATTTAAGATTGGCAAATTGTACACAAAATGTTTTTATTTAATATTTTTATCAACAGCAGTAATTTTTTTATATGAAAAATTCTTAGTCTAAATATGATTAAAGTTTGTTATATTAGATTAAAAATTTTATTTTATTGTTTTCTCTCTCTCTTGACTTGTCACCTATACATACTCATGCATTTGATTTTCTGGTTTGTCGTTTAAATCCAATCCTATAATCAAGTAGAAAAACTCTTATGTAATTGGCGAACGAATTGAGCAGAGAAAATTGAATATTTGTGTTCCCATTAACTTAAAAAAGAATGAAAAGGCATTTAAAATTCTATGGATAGTACCTTTAAAAATTTAAACGTTGTCCGAGTTCAAATTCGTGATTTAAACCTGTTTAAGTTTTAATCTTTCTTTAATGTCAATTTGTACGCATTTTCCTTATTTGACAAGTGAAATAACCTCAGCTCGTGTTTGCTTTTTAGTGTTTTAAAGATTTCACAGTTTATAAACTCTGGCAATGTAGTTACTTGTTAAAATTTATTTAAATTAACAAAATGTTCCTACTGTTTCCTTTAGATATTTAATAGGAAGGATATTTTATTTTGAAATGGGATTTTAGGTCAAGAAACGACATAAAGAAGTAGACAAACAATTCTGAGGAAAAATGCTTGGAGGAAATTTGTAATACAATATGCAAAAAAGTAGACGAAATGTATGCGCAATAATACATTGAAGACAAGATACAGCTTTCCAAACAATTTATCCCCATATAATTGCTTTTCAAATTAGGTGTTTTTTTAATTTTATAATTATGCGTGTTTGTAAAGGAAAAAAAATAATGAAACATTTTAGAGGAAATAAATGTTTTATTGGTATTTACAAAAAGGCCATACAAAATTACATATATAGATAATGAAAATGTCACAATTTTAAAGTTGTGAAACACTTCGTCAAGTAGAAGTTGTCCATGCTATGTCATAATCAGTAATCTCTTGTCTGAAAATCGTTGAACATGTCTTCATAATATAAAATAGTTATCTCAAATATTTTTCTACCATTCCCAATTTAAAACTCATATTTTTCAAAATCGAATCTTGCAACTCCTTTTATCCAATTAATGTTCTGGAAACGGTAGCCTAGTATCAAGGTCACGGACTCTTGGTTGGCGTGTCATGTGTTCCAGCTAGGAATTGCAATATTGGACCCAAAATTCAATACTGGTATTCGGTATTTTTTAGATCTTAATACCTGGATACCGGTTTTAATACCGGTGGTAGAAATTTTTGGAAAAAAACGAAAATACATTTGTTTTATTTGCCAGTTTTATTAGAGAGTGCAAATATCACAAAAAAAAATTTGTGATCTGAAAATTATAACAGAATATTAAGAGAATCACAAAAAAATAAAAGAACATCTTATTCATTTAAATCACAAAAAAAGTGTAAATATCTTTATTCTGCCTGTGGTACTGTTACAAATTTTTGAAATGTGATCTTAAAAAACGTAATGCATTAATTGTACTGCCATTAAGCTTGGAACGTAATTATATGTGCACAAATTACCAGCAGTTGAAAACGCTCTTTAGGCATATACGTAGTTGGTGGCATTGTTAGCAATACGCGATCGACGTTTTCCAAGTATTTACTTTTAAATTTCTCATCTTCAAATACATCGATTTCACGTCTGATGGTTTTGGATATAGCTGATTTCTGCATTGTATTTTGGTTTGTTGAATTTTTTTTACTTATCGCTAACCCTACTTTATGTTCAAGAGACAATTGTTTTTTTCTATCGACATTAGTGTCATGACCATTTCCGATAACTGTACCGAATCCTTCTGAATGTGAGTAAGGTTTGTGGGAAAATTTTTTTAAAAAAAAATTTTACTATAAACTTGATCAAATTTGAATAAGGGGGTCTTTTTTTCTTCTTATTTTTACAATCATGATGATATATAAATACAAGCATGATATGCAAATACACAATGTGAATACCAAATTCCACAATTTAAAAAAAATATCTAAAAATTACGCACTTTTTTCACAACTACAACCCTGTTTTCACAGATACAAATATCAGACTACGAATCATGCGAGTGTGCAGTATCGTTTTGAGCTGTAATATAATCGTTTTGGCTCGCCTCCTTGGATAACTCACATATTTTATCACTTCTCTTGATTGTACGATGCAACTTTATGTTCACAGTTTAATTAATTTCGCCCGTTAGGGAGACATAAACACAAAAACGTATACTATTTTGCTAGGTTGGCGATCCCTGAACAAATAGTAGAGACAATTTAAATACCGAAAAACTGGTATTTAAACTTGTGAATACCGGTATTACAAAATTGTACAAATGGCTTAAAATATCGGTATTCGTTATCCCGGTATTGCAATCCCTAGTTCCAGCCTAATGCCGCTATAGGCCCACCGTGTAGAGTGTTAAATCTGCAGTGGTTCAAACGTCCTTGGTGTGGTGTAATCGTTAGGGGGGAGTGCCAGCTCAGGTATCTTCCTCGTCACTTGACCCTGGTTCAAAATTACGAGGTCCGTTACCAATAGCTCTTGTGCAGCTGTACAGTGCGACGTTAATATAATTCTCATTCACTCACCAATTAATATTCTGAAAGTTAAAGGTCTTTATGGTGGAGTGATGATGGCTTAGAGCTCGCAGTCTAGAAAGCTTCAGACAAACCACGTGTTCGAATCTCGATTGCACTGAAGTAGCTGGTACAAAATAATCTGTCCCACAGTATGGAGAATGGAATGTCAAGTCGTCATCTCGTTATTTAACCGAAATTCAAACTGACGAAGCCCATTTAGTTGTGGATAGTGGTCCTAAGAAAACGTTCTTCTAATTAGCGATCAAAGCCCTCCCCTACACGATATAATAATAATAATAATGTGGTGGGGGGTAGAGGTCTCGACGGAGTTGGTAAAATGAAGAAAAGAGAACGACATAAATGAAAGACTGCCTCAGCTAATTGCAGCCAAAAAAGGAAGAAATTATGATGCATTAAAAGTGACCGTGGTAGTCTTGTAGTTGTGGCCACGAACTCGTGGCCGGAATTTCAGGAGTTCTAGTCCTAGTGCTATTGAAGACCCGCCGTGTAGAGGGAACTAATTCATGTTAAATCTGCCAAGACTCAATGTCCTGCTGATGGTGTGGTGTAGAAATCAGGAGAGGGGAGTGCTAGTTCATGTGTCGTCCTCTTCACTTGACCGAGGTTTAGAGATGTAGGTCCGTTGCCAAAAGCCCTCGAGTTGCTTTAGGATGTGAGTTTAATAAACACGCTCTGTTTTAAAATCATGTACGTTACTTCAATTACAGTCAGATCTCTGTTTAACAAAGTCACTAAATCCCGAGAAAAAGTTCGTTATGTGGAAAATTCATTCAATAGTGATTCATCCTTTAATGTACATTAGAAACCTCATAAAACAAATTTTAAATTCTTAAACACTAAATATTATTAAAAAAATCAGTACATATTTACCACTTTTTTTTTTTTTGAAAATTAATATTTATTCATTTTTTACATCAAAAAAAAAAATCTGCTAGGAAAACAAGGGGAAAAAACATTGTCCAGGAGTATACTGTATTATCAACTTTAAAAAATAGCTTTATATTAAAATTAATGAATTTTTTGTAACATTTTCTAATTTTAAGTCTACGAGTAATTCTAAGCATATATGATTTTATAACAGGGGTCGGCAACCTATGGCACGCGTGCCAGATGTGGCACGTGGAGCAATTTCCAGTGGCACACCACCACTCTACAAAATTATAAGATATATACTATATATAAAGCTACATCATTCTGTCTCTCCTTTCATCCTCTCGTACATCTATATATATAAAGGAGAAAAGCGACTCACTCACTGACTGACTGACTAATCACGATATCTCCGGAACTATTCAACCTACAGATTTGAAATTTGGTAGACATGTTCCTTTCATGGAGTAGAGATCAGCTAAGAACGGATTTTTTGCGAAATTCGAATCGCAAGGGGCGTTACGGGAGGGGAGGGGGTTAAGGAGCATTATAAATAATTGTTTCCATTTTTAAACTACTCGACGTACAATCTTGAAATTAGGTAAACGGATTCCTTTCATAGAGTAAAGATCCCCTACAAAATGAGTTTGGTTAAAATTGACCCCCAAGTGGCGTTGCGGGGGCTTAGGGGTCGTTATAGGTAATTATTTCCATTTTTAAGCTATGAGACGCAAAGTCTTTATATTTGATAAATACATTCCTTTCATAGAGTAGATATCAGCTACAAGATGGGTTTTGGGAAAATAGCCCCCAAGTGGTGGTGCGGGGGATTAAGGGGCGTGATAGGTAAATATTTTCGTTTTTAAACTACTTAACCTACCAGCTTGAAAATTGGTAGGCATGCTTCTTTCATGGAGTAAATATCCGTTACAAAATGGGTTTTGGGAAAATTGACCCCGAGGGGTGTTGCGAGGGGGAGGGGTTTAAGGGGAGATATAAATAATTATTCCAATTTTTAAACTGTAAGACGTACAGTCTTGAAATTTGGTAAGCGGGGGGATTCCTCTTATAAGGTAGATATAAGATACAAAATAGGTTTCGTGATCGAAACCCAAGTGGCGTTGCGGGGCTTAAGGGGCGTTATAGATAATTATTTTCATTTTTAAACTACTGGTCGCATAGTCTTGAAATATGATAATCAGAAGCCTTTCATGGATTAAAGATCCATGTTTTGTGAAAATCGACCCCTAGATGGCGTTGCGAGAGACTCAAGGGGCGTTATAGGTGATTTTTTTCCATTTTTAATTTATTAGACGCGAAGTCTTCAAATTTGGTAAGCAGATTCCTTTCATAGAGAACAGTTCCCCTACAAAATGGGTTTTGTGAAAACAGATCCCAAGTGGCGTTGTGGGGCTCAAGGGGCGTTAAAGATAATTATCCCCATTTTTAAACTATTAAACGTACAGTCTTGAAATTTGATAAGCAGATTCCTTTCGTAGAGTAGGAATTTGAAGGAAATCAACTCTTGGAGAGCAAGAGGTTATTGGGCGTATTGACAACAACAAAAAATCCTTTTTGCGAACTACAAGGACTATAATAATAGAATTTGGTTTGCATTTTTCTTTTGTTGAATTGAAATCCGCTAAGAATGGTTATTTTGGAAAACCACTCTCGGGATTACGGGGGGGGGGGATAGTAAAAGTTTCGGTTTTTCCCCCTGTTAGATTTAGACTTGAAATTTGGCTTGCATGTTCATTTTCCAGAGTAGAGATTCACCGAAAATTGGTTTTTCGGGAATCCACTTGGTTATAGGGTTACGAAAGCGCAGACATCATTCTATACTTCAATTTTAGAAAATACAAATTAGATAAGTTCTGCCCTTTCTTTTTTTATCAAGAAACAACAAGTATATTTTTTAATAAATCGAATTCTTAATGCACGACTTAGATATCAACAATTTATATCTATATATATAAAGGAGAAAAGTGACTCACTCACTGACTGACTGACTAATCACGATATCTCCGGAACTATTCAACTTACAGACTTGAAATTTGGTAGACATGTTCCTTTCATGGAGTAGAGATCAGCTAAGAACGGATTTTTTGCGAAATTCGAACCACAAGGGGCGTTACGGGGGGGGGGGGTTGAGGGGCGTTATAAGTAATTGTTTCCTTTTTTAAACTACTCAACGTACAATCTTGAAATTGGGTAAGCAGATTCCTTTCATAGAGTAGAGATCCGCTACAAAATGAGTTTGGTTGAAAATGGACCCCCAAGTGACATTGCGGGGGCTTAGGAGGCGTTATAGATAATTATTTCCATTTTTAAACTATTAGACGCACAGCTTTAAATTTGATAAATAGATTCCTTTCATAGAGTAGAGATCAGATACAAGATGGTTTTGGGGAAAGTAACCCTAAGTGGCGTTGCAGGGGGGTTAAGGGGGTAATAGATAAATATTTTCGTTTTTAAACTACTTGACCAACCTGCTTGAAAATTGGTAGACATGTTTCTTTCATGGAGTAAATATCCACTACAAAATGGGTTTTGGGAAAAATGACCCCCAAGGGGGATTGCGGCGGTTAAGGGTAGATATAAATAATTATTCCGATTTTTAAACTATTAGATGCACAGTCTTGAAATTTGGTAAGCTCATTCCTCTCATAGAATAGAGATACGCCACAAAATGCGTTTCGTGAAAATCGACCCCCAAGTGGCTTTGAGGGGCGTATATTCTTCAATACAATCGAATTCTTAATGCCAGGACTTAAATATCAATAATTTATACATATATATAACCAGCAAAAATTTATAAAACATCATGAAATACCCAGCGAAGCGGGCGGGTAACAGCTAGTTTTTATATAAAGGTTATTTTTCACTTTCGATTCTCTGCCATAAAACGATTCTGCTGAATCAGCTTGCTTGCAGTTTGTGTGCTTTATGTAAAAGAAAACATCTTCTGTTTAAATGTGACTTACTATTAGCATTAAATATTCAACACAAATAAAAATTATTGAGCAATACTTGCAAAATTAAGAATCATCCATTACGGCTCTGTGAATAAAAAAGTAAGTAGTTTGTCTTTTACCCACCAAAAGTTTGGGCATCGACGGAAAAAGAAAAAAACAAATGTCTTAGTTATAAATCAAAATTCTGCTTAACAGACCTTTTCCATCGGAAATATATTAAACAAAAATAGTTATTCTATCAACATATTTAATTTGGATTGGAAATAAATTCAGTGAAAAAAAATGCTGTGGGTTAATTAGGCAAGTGAATCAAACTTCATAACAAAAGTTCTTTTTAACTAAATATTAAGAGCAAATGTAATTTTTTGAGTGTTGTGCCAAAGAAGTCATAATTATTTTATGTTTTACTTTTGGAGTGAATTAAGCTAATAAAAATAGATATTAGAGTACATTTTTTTATGTTTTCTATTAGTCACGCCGATAAACGAATGCTGAGTATGAATTCAGTCGAAAGTTAAGTATAGTTTGATGCACGACGTAATTTTTTGGTTACTTTTAACTTTGTGTCGCGTTGTTAGTTTTATTGTGAAAATTTGTATATTGTTTGTTTCATTATTGTGACAGTTAATAGTTACATATTGGATCAAATGGCGACTAAAAAAAGAAAGCTTGATGTTCGCGATTTCCAAGATTCTTGGACTAATAAATTTGGATTCATACAACAAAAAGATCGCGCTGTATGTGTGCTATGTTGCGAAAGTGTCGTATTTCGTACGTCGAGTATACAAAGACATTTTCAAACTAAACACCAGACCACATTTAAGAATTCTGATGAGAAATGTGAAGTTTTTCAGAATTTTTGGATATAAAAAGGAAATTACATTTTTGTGTCAAACAATTGGAGTCAAACCAAAAGCGACAGAATGTAGTTTCGTCATTGCTCATTGTTTAGCAGCCAAAGGAAAACATTTTACAGATGGCGAACATATAAAGGACACATTTTTAAAAAGTGCTGAAATATTCTTCAGCGATTTACCTTACTTGCAAACAATATTATCCCGAATTCAAGAAATACCTGCTTCTGCGCGAACTGTTGAAAGAAGAATAACATAAATGGCAGAAAATATAACTGCGAAACAAAATTCAGGTTTACAAGAAACTGTTGCATTTAGCATTGTTTTTGAT
Source organism: Trichonephila clavata (assembly GCA_019973975.1). NCBI lineage: Eukaryota > Metazoa > Arthropoda > Arachnida > Araneae > Nephilidae > Trichonephila > Trichonephila clavata. The sequence continues at coordinate 67,197 of BMAO01012919.1, forward strand.
GAAAGTAAAGACGTGAATGATGTTGCACGCCTTGCAGTAATTGGACGATATTGAGATAAAAATCGAATTTATGAAGAATTATGCAGTATGATTCCTCTGTCTGGTACAACTAAAGGGCAGGATATTCTTTTTTCATTTATAAATCATTTTGAAAGAAAAAATATTAATATAAATAAAAACTTTTGTGTAACTACTGATGGTGCTACTGCAATGGTTGGCAAGGAAAGGGGATTTGTCAAACTTCTTGAAAATCATATTGGTCATAAAATATTGAACTTCCATTGCTTAATACATCAGGAAAGTTTAGTTGCCAAAATTTCGTCTTAGCACTTAATTTCTGTAATGAATACTGTTGTTAAAATAGTTAATTTTATAGTGTCTCGATCTTCATTAGTACACAGGCAATTTAAATCTCTTTTAGAAGAAATGGAAAGTGAATATGGGGATTTTCCCTTGTACAGTCATGTCCGTTGGCTTAGTCGTGGTAATGTCTTGAATTAGTTTTTGTCATGCATGGAGCACTTTAAAATTTTTCTTAATGAGAAGGGAGAACATTTTCCCGAATTAGACAAGGAATGGTTATGTAAATTGATGTTTCTGACAGATATAACTAAACATCTCAATGAACTAAACTTAGGATTGCAAGGAAAAAGTCAAACAGTACTTGAACTCTTTGAATATTGGAAGGGCTTTGCTACAAAATTAAATCTATTTTCCCGTGATATTAATACTAGTACCTACAAATATTTCCCAAATGTTAAAGCACTTGCAAATACATCAACCGTAGACAAAGATGAACTTCAAACTTACGTTGAAGCACTTAAGGAGGAGTTTTCTAAAAGATGCAAAGACTTTGAAGCTTGTATGCCTATATTTTCTTTTCTAATCAAACCTGATTTAATAGACCCATTAATAATCCCATTCGATTTGTCAATTTTTGAGTGGATGGAAACTGATAATTTTGAAATGGAACTTATTGAATTAACATCTTCAGATTTATGGAAAACAAAATTTAAGGAGTTACGGAAAAATTTGGAGGATAACTCTAGCAGTAAATCGACAGCTATTTTAAATTGCTGGATGTCATTGCCAGAAAGATTTAATTGTTTGAAAAAAAATAGCATGTGCCCTTCTTTCCGCTTTGGGTTCCACATATCTATGTGAACAAATTTTTTCTCATATGAAATATATTTTGAGTCCACTAAGAAATTGTTTAACTGCTAAACATTCAGAATCCTGTGTCAAATTGAAAGTAACGAACTATACCCTTGATATTGCGACATTAAGTAGAGCTCCAAGGTTCGCATTAAAATTTTAATTTTTTTATTAAACTTTGCTGCATGAACACTTATACTTTATTTTGTTTATTTCTTGTTTCATAAATATTTTTAAAAATGCATAATATATATACAATTTTAATTTTTGATTTATATTGAAGAACAGTCATACTTTAAGTTTTCTCTCTCTTAAAAATTCTAAAAAGATACATATTTATGTGCACATTAAATATTTGTATTTGAATTGAAGTAATAGTTGTATTTTATGTTTATTTTTATGTCAATAAATATCTTAAAATGATGCATAATTAACATATAATTAAATGAGTATTTTTGACCTCTATTTTTCCTAATTCTGCATGCATTGTCGTGGGAATCAAATTGTTTCAAATGTTTGCTATTGCTTGGCACGCTGAATCATGTTGGTAGGTTGGTTTGGCACGCCACAGCTGAAAGGTTGCCGACCCCTGTTCTATAACCAGCAATTTTAAGCATACAATACCACATGCATCCCTAAATTTAATTACTGATAAAATCTGTTAATTTTATTTGAGTTTTATATTTGAAAAATTAAGGCAATTACTCTAGGTGAGTCAGACACTTGGTAAAATCACTTAAAGGTCATCGATCCCCATAAGATGTGTTAAAAGAGAGAATAACTTGAAATGTCCAGAAATATTTTTAAAAAAGAGAGAAAAAAATATCGGATCAACAAGAGAAAAGTACATTAAATAGAAAATGCGCTTCGCTATTTGGAGATCATTTTACGAAGAAAATAGTAATATGTTCTTGGTTCCAGGAAAAAGTTCACTTGATAGAGAGACTCGTAAAATGGTGGTCCGACTGTATGCTATTAGCATTCTTGCTTTATTTTTACTTATTATGTGTGCATAAAAAACGGAGGGAACTATTATATAAAACATGTGATGGAAATTTTCAAAATTGGATTATAAATGGCTTGCATATTAATACGTTACTAATAGAGTCGAGTGTATTCGTTTTCAATGTGACAGTGCCATTATCATCATAACTTCTTATGAAAAATGGATCGATAATTTAATATTACAAACTAGTATATTGCTTTTATTATTATAACTTTGGCCTTTAATATTTCCTAAAAAATTGCAGTAAGTTGCATAAAATTAAGAGCTTTAGCAAGCAAGAAATTCAATAACTTAAAAGTTTGCTATGTTGCAATTCACTTTTTTTATAATAATTATATGAAACAATTTACTTTATTTTCATATTAATATTGCTTTTTATGTTTCTAGAAGTGGAAAATTTTTTTAAGCAGTTGGTGTCCAAATCTTAAAAAAATGTTGAAATTCTTTTTATGTTAAAGTTTAAGTGACTCATTAAACATTAAGGATCTCAATTTTTAGACGGCCAGGTAGCATAGTGGTTATGGTGGTGGCATAAGGCAATTGATTCGTGGCCGGCGTGTCATGAGTTCGAGCTTCGTTCCGCTGAAGACCCGCAGCGTAGATAGGGTCGATACACGTTAAATATATCGGAGCTCATATGTCCTCTAGGTGGTGTGGAAGTTAGGGGAAGGGGTGCCAGCTGAGGTGTGGTCCTCGTCACTTGACCATGATTCAAAATTACGAGGTCCGTCGCCAAAAGCCCTCGTTAACCTTTACAACGCGGCGTTAGTGTTCACTCACTCACTCGCAACTGAAGACTCGCCGTGTAGAGGAACTGATACACGTTTCGTCTATAGTGGCTCAAAGTCCTCCCGTTGGCATGATTTGGAAACTCGGAGAGAGAGCTTCCAGCTTAGGTGTCCTGCTCGTCTCTTAAACGCGGTCCAAAATTACGAGGATCGTCCCCAATACCCCTCGTGCTATTTCACAATAGGCTAGTGTTGAAAGAATATTTCTCAACACATATTCGTATATTATCTTGAAATACCCATCAAAGCGGGAGGGTAACAGCTAGTATCTTAAAAATGGTTATGCAAGCTTTCAATGAAATTATAAAATACAGTTATGTCTAATGTATCGATTCGTCAGTTAGTTATCTATTATTAATAGTAGAATAATAAAATAGTACATATATGGATACAATTTATAACATCTGTCACTCGCAAGTGGTTGAACAACCAAAACTTTTTCAGCTACAAACAATATGAGATAAATGTATTAAAAAACGGAAATTGTGTTTGATAGTAAAAACAAGAATAATGTAGCAAAGAAACGGATTTCCTATCACATATCAAATAATATTTCCGTTATTTAATTGGCTTAGTTTAAAAAATTAATATAAAATAAAAACTCATGGTTTTTTAAAGCTGGGGATTCTTAGGTGCATGGTTATTCATTTTTAGTTCTTCAAATTTGAATTTTAATTAGCTTAATGATGAAGGTGTTTTCTGTTGTCGCCCTTTTATTCGTAGGGCTAGGAGGTAAGCTATTTGTTGTTAAGGTCATTCGATTATGAGTATTAAGTTATTCGAGTACAATTAAACTAGCTTCGAAATTGTACATATTATTATACATAATATAATATTTTATTATTTTTATATAAATTAACATAAACAACTTGAATTTCTTAATGATTTTTCTATACTGCTAAATTAAAATTTTTCTTATGATTATATTCTGATTAAATTATTGCCAAAAGTTTTGATAGTGAGGTTCTTTTAAACTAATTTGTTCCTTTTTTCAGGGAACTTTAGTTAATTTTTTTATGATTATACATAAAAATTCTTTAAAAAAATATTAAAGCGCCTTATATTTTAAAATAAAGTGTCTACACAGAGAAGATTTTGTATTTTGTCTTGAATGTTTTTTCTATAGACTTCATTTAATCTCATATAAGTAATTACTTTTTAATGAATTGTGAATTTAATCATTAAATTACTTTAGTTTATTAGCAAACATGAATTTAAAAATTGCATGAAGTGTTTTTTGACGTAATTTTTGTGTTTTTGTGAAATAAATTTTACTTTTCTGTTTTCAACGGTAAAATACAACAAAAATTAAATTATTAGATTTCTTGTACAATAGAAAACATGATAATTGAATAGGATCTATGTTTCTTTTTTATTAAATGTATCTCTGATTTATTATATTATATTCTAAATTTCTATTTATTTTATGAATCTTATAATTTTTAAGGTATCTGACTGCTTGCAACAACTTTTTTTTAAATGAAGATATGGGGATTTATTTGTGGATATTAGATTTATTTTGTACATTTTAAGAGAAATATGCTAAAATTAAGTAGAGAAAAAGAAATTATTATTACTGAACTGGGAAAAGTTTACAAAAATTACATATCGGGGCCCATTCTGTACCAAAAGTTCATAAACAAATTTTCAGCCTTTCAATTTTAATGTGTTGCTTAGCTCTTCATTTTTGAAATGGCCTTTAGGAAAAGAGATATTTTAGTTTTTACAAAAACTAGAGTCCTTTATCTCAGTTATTATATGAAATTGCTTTAAAAAACAGCGATTATATTCAGATAGGACTGTAAATTTTGTAATAAAGCAATGATTGATTAATCTGAAGGTTAAAACACTTCTACTATTTATTATACAGAACTTACACAAAAAATTTCAGTTAATTATTTTCAAAACTTTTTTAGCAATCATTTGCCCCATTTGAGCATTTTCAAAAAACACATTTCTTCTAAAACGCATTTTAAAGTATGACATCTTGCTTAAAGTAATGGCATCTGCTTTTACCAAAACACTTGTAGTTTTGGTTCTAGTGAACGGAAAATAATAAACTGGTATTTTTATAAAACTAATAAGGTGGTCTATAAAATAAAATCATAAAAAAATTGTCAATTTTTTGGCAAAATTTACAATTTTAGGGTAGTTGGATGCCTTAATACTGTAGAATGTAATTGCAAGTGATAAAAATTAAAATAATTTAAGTATTTTAACAACTTACTAACTACATATACAGCAAAATTATACGCTGTTTTTCAAAAGTAGATTGAAACCAAGTATCTTCTGATTTATTTCAACTGCAGCTCATAAAATGTAACTATTGAGCTCGAAATTTCTTTTAAAAGTTTCAATAAGTTCATGAAATATTTGTGATTTTGGAGCTCAAAAACAATTGCGGTATTTTTGAAGTAAAAAAAATATTTTTTTCAGGTATCTAGTTTTATTTTAAGTGAAAAATTGCGCTATTTTATTTATGAGTATGCTAGCCCAAATAAACATTGGAAAGGACAGTGGCGTCTTAACATTATGTATCTTTACATTAGATACATATTTAGATTGAATAAAATTTCAATATGCACTTTGTAGAATTAATTCATTTGTAGTTTTCTTTCTATTTGTTATAATTTTTTATATTTTGATTTACCTTTATTATTACTGTTGCATTATTTTGACTTGAAATACATTTAACCTCACACAAATTAACTAAAATGAAATGTATAACACAGAAATGCTATATATATATATGTATTTTGTTTCATCTTTTGCACTTATTTATATTCATTTTTTAATAATTATGAAATAAATATCAAATTTAGTGAAAACATTTGATATTATTGTTTGTATAATCATTTTTATGGTTTTATTTTAAATATTCCTCCTCTCTTTCGTCTCTCTCTCCCATTTAAAAGAAAATTTAAAATAACAATTAAATATTAAATCAGAATTATTTTTTAATGAATCCCAAGGAAATTAGTTTTATCGCTGTACAGAATTTAATGTTTCTCCTTGAAACATATATACTGAAATCTTTCTCATTAACTATAATTAGTTTATTTAATTCATAAGCTGAAACCTGATACACATTTCAATGTAATTGCACATTATTGACAAAAACTGGATTGGACCGATTATGTGTCGTTGTATTAACCCTCCGCTAGCCATGCTTCAAAAAGTTCCATCCATATAGGCGCGTGGCTTCTCTCAGATGCATCACCTCATACTTAAGTTTGAAGAGGATTTAATCTTTTTATTGGTGAGATTTGACATTAAAATATACTTGACACAAAATAATATTTAAAATATAATGAGAAATTGAAATATTTAAACTAAAAATATCAAAAGGATAATGGCTAGTTATTGTTTACATTTTAAAATTCATTCTTCCCGTTTTCCCAATTCACCTTACAATGTTTAAAGCGCATGGATTTTTCTGGTATAATACAATACAAAATTTTAATAATCTGTTCTTGATGTCCTGACAATAGGTAACAGAACCTATGTAACAGTGATGTTTCTCTTGGTTTTTCATTTTGAATGGAGTATTGTATATCAGATGTTTCTTCAATCATGAGTCAAAATGAGCGAGGTGTGTGAATGTTACACTCAGACCTTCTTCGCAGGTGCTCTTTCAAAAGTTCGCGCCCTAGTTTTCCTAGATATGTGCGCAAGGATTTGCGAGTCATTTTCATTCCCATACATATGTTTTGGGAGTTTATTCGTTGCAGCATTGAATAAAATACAGATGGTGGCTAGGTACGCGGCATCTCTCAGATGCATCTGAACTTTCAGCAAAAAAAATTATCATACAGAAGCTACAAACTACTTTTTTTTAAACTATTTTCTTATAAAACCGAAAACTACACTATTTTACCAAAAAAAAAAAAAAAAAACACGATCAAAATTAAAGAAATAGTACAGTCATAAAAAGTGACGTTGTTGGGCGCACTGCATCTATCAGATTCAATATCCCCTGCCACCTGACATATGAAGAAATCGCTCTCGTCCTTGTCACTAAATCTTAGTGCGAGTGACGAAAGGCATAGAGAAGAAGGAAGGGCATGTTTAGACCCACCGTGGGGATGCAGCACCGAAACTATTTTTATTATGCATCTGAGAGATTCGCGAGTCTAACAAAGGGTTAACATTAGCGAAAAAGATGTAAAAGCTAAAACTATAAGGAATCTTTTCATTTCTTAGAACATAGGAAATTTTTTGTCTAATTATATGCTTCAATACAGATAATATACTAAATTTTAAAAAAGTCGAATATTTTATTAGGAACATCTTATCAAGAACATTTATTACATGTTCCATGAATCCGGATAGCTTCAAATACAACTGTAAATTATATTTTGTGTGGGCTCTCTTTGACTTAGGGTTCATGAGCACCACATTCAAAGTATCATCATCATTTATTATTTTGTTGTGTTTATATATGTTATGACTCCTTTCTTTATGGATCCATAGAAATCCATATTTTTGTTACTAATTTAGAAAAATTCCCGAAAAATCTTTTTTATTTATTTATTTTGTATTATATTTTGAGGATTCTCTTCTTTTTTAAAATTTTTTTATATATATGATGATCTCTCCTCCACAAAAGACTGCTCGCAATGTTAACGGAAAAACGTTCCAGCGACACTCAAAACCTACTAGGGATACGTATCAATTGCAGTTTGACTCAGAAAACAACCTTCACTTAGTATCGCTCAGAACATCCATAAACAGTAAAAACAACTTGAGTCAGATATCACTCACAAGCACAAAATGATATACGTGAACATAATATATTACCTGAATTTATTACGCGAGAATAATTTTATTACTTTAAAAATATATTGCTTAGTATTCTTTAAATATTTCGAGCCTCTTAAGGCTCTGCTCTTTCTACACAGCAGACTGCTTGAACGAAGTTAAAATGAATTTACATTAAAATTCATCATAATTATAAAATACAGCAAACTGTATACAGTAAAAAAATCGTTATTAAGATTCATTATAAAAAGAGTTTTTTAAAGAATTATGGGAGGCTTTCAAGAAAAAAATGAATTATATATTGTAATTTATATATATAAAAACTATTAATTAAAAATATACATTTTTCAAGCTGAAAAGTATAAAAATAGTAATATTTTTATAACAAGTATTACTGATTAGCATTTATGGAATTTAACACTAAAATCTAAAATACCATACAGAATCACGCGTTTAAAGTTTACATTTTCAAATAAAATATATAATAAGGTCCCAGATACAACGTCTGAGATCACCACATTTATTAACTTTGTAAGATTCCTCTTCGTATTAATTCTAAAATGGTTATTGTGCTTTTATTTCACAGCAACCATCGCTACTCATCTTAGCGACTGCAGCGGGGATCAATGTGAGGAATTTTCCCCGATGAGACAACTAAATGAAATAAGAAAGTTTCCGAATAAGGAACAACTAGCAGTACTATGTCCGTAAGTGTTTTTTTTTATCAATTAACAGAAAATATGTTTTGTATATTTTCTTTAAATCTGAATAGATTTGTGGCGGCCCACTCATCCATAGCATATAGGCAGCGTTGCAATTCGCTATCTCGGTAGTTCTTATATATATGTTGATCATATGAATTCTCCCTCTCAATAGTTGACACTATTTTTATTTTATTGTTTTATATATATGTAGATATTAATTCAATAAACTTTAACTTTGCTGGCCCAAGTTAGTTGCGTGCTTAACAGAGTATGTGGATTAGCTTACCCCCACATAATGGTGACCCAGGACTAGCCTACCTTTGCTGCTGCAGGACTGGTGCTGCAGGACTGCTGCCGGATGTCATTGCCTGCTTTTGATGCTGCTGTACCTGACTCTGGATCTGCTTTCAAGTGATCACTGTCTTCCTTCCTTTGCTCTGGATGCCGTTTGTTGAAACTCTAGTTGCCTACTGTATTGACATCATTACTCTTTGATGCTTCATTTCAGACACATGGATTTCCCGCTTCTGCCTACTCTTCAGGCCTCTCTGATCACAATCACTTCTCGGATCTCTAGACCTCGCTTAACACAATAAACTCTATTTTTTTCACGCTTGACCTAATTTTCTCCCCCCGCGGGGGGGGGTTGATGTGATGCCCCACTCATTATTCATAAAATATAGGCGGGGCTGGCATTCGCTATACTGGTATTTTTTATATATGTCGATCATACTGTATATGAATTCAATAGTTCACGCTATTTTTATTTTATTGTTTTGTATATATGTTGACATGAATACAATAACCATTAGCTTTGCTTGCCCAGCTTAGTTGCATGCTTTAGCAGATTTTGTGGATTAGCTTACTTTACAGATTTCTGTATTGTCAAGACAAAGCACGGTACTTTTCCGTTTCGCTGACGCAAGCGATAAAGTCGCCAAATATGATACAATAGTGCCAAAAGGAATATTCCCGCTGGTAACCTTTTACTACAACATTTACAAAACCAATCGTAGCCTTTCCTGACCAGAAACGTCTTTTTCATAATATATCAAAAATGGAAAATAAACCAAAGAAAACTAATGTTTATTTTAAAAAAATTTGTATTTTGTCACCAATAACGCCAACTTGGCGAGATTAGCGCTGGCGAAACGGAAAAGTAACCAAATCAGGCATAATAGTGCGGCAACCTAGTGGTTAATGATCATGAGCTAGTGCAGCTTTGTCATGAGTTCAAGCTCTATTGCCACTGAGAAGCCGCTAAATAGAAAGGCTGAAGCACCTTAAATCTGCCTTGGCGTGATATGGAAGTTTGGAGAGGTGGTACCAGCTTAGGAGTCATTCTCGCCATTTGCCCGCGGTTCCAAATGCTTTGAGAGATGTTTTGCCATGACCCCTCGCGTTGCTTTATAGTGCGACATTAATGAACACCCATTCGCTACACTTAGTAGTGATCTTGGGGGGAAATAAAATAGGCTTACCGGAATTGTGTTTTTCAATTATTTGAACCCAGAAATATTTATTGAACATATTCTATATAACATATATATATATATATAAATGCATATACATGTGGAAGCAGATTATATTCCCAGACACCAGAAGGCCAGCCAGAATTTGTGCATCACTCCCTGTTTACTGAGACAATGAATCAGTAAGAACTGGACTGCCAAAGAAGGCTGTTGCATTTTCTTTTCTTTTCATTTTTTAATGACAATTTTTTAAAAAAGAAATAAACTACTTCATCACGAATACAACATAGAATAAGAATACAAGCAAAATTAAAATTTATTCAAGGAATTTTATGAAAAACCAATTCAAAAGTTTAAGTAAATAATAATGAATAAAATATGAAATTTAAAACAAAAATCTTGAACACCGTCTTTATACATTTTGATTCATAAAGAAGTGAACAGTTTCAGTGCAATACAAACTAAAAGCAATGCAAGATACTATTTATTACCTGCAGCGGAGTTGTATTGGATTATTTTGTTAGAGACAGTCACAGATGTCCTATATGTGAACCTTTAGTCGCCCAACACATGTTGAGTAGGTAATCCATTTCCACCCAAACGCCCATCCAGTCCAATGATAGTGATTGTGATATGCTGTTTCAGCTCCACTAGATCAACAGGAAGGGGAGGGGCGAATATCTTGTCCTTTACGTACACACAGGAAGAAATCACAAAGTGTTAAGTCAGGTTTTCTGGATGGCCATTCGGTAAGTGGCATGTTGTAGGCCGCGACTCATCCAATTCATCGGTGAGAGAAATGTTTACCGAGGTAATCTTGCTCGTAGGCCGACGAGTGTGGTGATGCACCATCCAATTAGAGAAGGTGGTTGTCAATGTCGTCCTGCAACTGTGGCATCAACCAAAGAGTTAATATATCCAAAAAAAGTGACGTGCGTGACATTTTGCTTATGGAAAAAGAAGGGTTCGAACACTTTCTTTCTGGTCACTGCACAAAACACATTTATATTAGAAGAATCTCACACGTGTTGCACTTTGGCTGTTGTCTGCTTGATACAACATAAAGTTTCTCTGAGGTGGTGTGTGTCTTTGGCTGATGCCGTTTTACAGCATCAGAAAAGTGTATACTTTTTGATGAATCATCTTGTATTATTAATACAAAGCTTCTGGTAGAACAGTATGCATTTTTGCGACCATGGTAACGAATTACGATGTCTTGGTGCATTCAAAAACATGTAGTGTGGATAAACCTCGGATGGAAATAAAAATGCCGACACCAAGGAGTTGCGCTTGATAGGCATATGCATTCATATGAAAGTTGAACTCCAAAAAGTTGAAATTGATTCAAATTTCGAGCAGGCGTAGAAGTGAGGATCTAGTAGTACCACTTTGAGCATGCAAATCAAACGTACTTTGAATAAGCGTTGAAAAGTTTGCGATCGTTATTTATCGTTGAGATTTGACGTAAAGAGTTGATTTTAGTCAGGAAGGCCTTTAAGAAAAGCCATTATCAGCAACTCAGTGAATTTGAATGAGGTCATATAATAGGTGTAAGAAAAGCAGGATTTTCTTTCAATGATATTACAGAAAGACTTGGTAAGAATGTATCCATTATGTGCATGATTGTTGGTAGTGGTGATCTCTGTAAAGCACTACCTCAAGAAAACTGAGGTCCAATCCTGCATGAATAAACACTGACAGAGAAGACCACCATTTTTGTCACATGGTTGTGGAGTGTGGCAATGCATCTGCAGTAGAAATTGCAGCTTTTATTGCCACCAGAGTGACACAGTGAAGTGTGACTAAACGACTATTTATGGAATACCATGTAGCGTTGATACCATTAGCTCCAAATCACTGACATCTGTGATTTCAGTGATTTCCCGCTAGAACTCACTAGAAAGTGTATTGTTTTCCCCGATGAGAGTTGTTTCTGTTGGAGCCAGTGATGGCCGTATATTGATTAGAAGAAAACCAGGTTAACGTTTGCAAGTACCCTTTCTGCAACTTAGACCCACTGGGCCTGCACCTGGAGTTGTAGTCTGGGTATTTCTATGATAGAAATAACACTCAAGTAGTTACCCAAACTGTTGCGCTACCATTTATGAACATTATTCAAGAGGGATTGTAAGTAATTGCATTCTCATACCACAATTGTAACCCAACATACTATATAGAGTGTCAACGTGTTGCATTCACCTTCTATACCACCAAATCTTTCACCAATCGAACATGAATAGGGCATCACTGGACAGCAACTCCAGCGTCATCCACAGCCAGAATTAAAGGAACTTTTATCGACAGACTAAGAGCAAAAGGCATGTAATTCCATCTCTCAAACTGATATCTGGAACCTGCATGACCCATTGCATGTACGTTTGCATGCTCACATTCATAATTATGGCGGCTCCACTGGTTAATAATACACCATCTCTTCACATTTGGAATGGATGTTCTCATACTTACATTAACCTGTGATCTTGAAAGTTTAAACTATTAAATAAGTATCCTACGTATAGACAAACGTATTTTAACAATTTCTCACGAGATTTAATTTGTCCATTATTTTCCAGTTTCCATAAATTTTGTTTTGATTTCAATATTTTGCAAATAATCAACTGTTAAACATTACAATGCATGTTAACTAATAGTTCCTACAAATATCTTTCAATTTTTAGTAAGTATTTGTTACGTTTTATTTCTGTCATTATTTGTTAATTTTGATAACTAGTGTGTATTGTCATATGAAACCAACACTAATTTATAAACATTTCAACTTTTATTTTTAGAATAGCTTTCAAATACATTGAATGTACATTCGATACTATCAAAGAATGTACTGGAATAGACATTGAAGAACTGATGTTGAATGAATCTTTGAGTGAGTGGAATATGTTCCTTGTGAGTATGGAAAGTCTTCTTGTCGATTTGTGTGACGAAGATTCTTCTTTTCACAAAGGTTAGTTAAAACTTAACAATAAAGCAGGTAAGGTGTTTGACTATTACTCAAAAATTGGAACAAAATAACAAGCTTTTATTTAAGTAGAAAAACTCAACAATATTAATAACATATTTCAGTTAAGAATGTTATCATTAAACCTGTATTCACAAATTTTGAAAAGTTTCACCAAACTCTGAAGACATTTTCAGACAAAGAAATATTCCAACATTCATATTAATTTATGCTGTTAACACTTTCATCGTGAGGGGGTCATCGCGTCTTCCAGGATTCCAGTGTTGTTTTAACCTCATTTCGGACCCTGGGCGAAGAAGATCTACAGGCCCCCTTAACTGGTGGATCGAAATTTATAACCAGAAAATCTGATTAAGTCTAGCTTATCGGGGCCCTTCAGGCACCGGCTATCAGCTCCTAATGGATAAACCGGCACTGCGAGATCTACAAAGAAATCATTATAGTGAGAATTGTTACTGATTGCAATTGATTATTATTTTTCAAATTAAATAAGTTTCAAAGGAATTTGTATTTTGTTTCAATTTTAGCACTGCGGAGAGTGACGCTGACTCTTAGCGCAGAGGGTGGGACAAAGGTGCGCCATTGCCGCGATGAAAGTACTAAAGAACATATGCATATTTATAAGAATTCGCTTTTAAAATGCGGAACATTTTAACAAACGTGAAGCTTTTCTATTCAACAGGTATTGCGTAAGTCTATTTAGCGATACAGTAGCAACGACGAAATAAAAAATACATTTTAAATGTTAAAAAAATGGAATAACTCCGTTAGAGATGCGAAGTGTTGTAAAATATGCAGCTCTCTTAGGTTAATGAAGTCTGGATATAATATTATTGCTGGAGTCTCTTTTTCTGTCTGGAAAAAATTGCCGAATTTAGTTCAGATTGTTCAACATTATTTGACCATAGCCTTAAAGTATATAAACAGAAGCATTTTTAATATATTATCCATTTCTTATAGAATCAAATAATATGTCATATGTTTCGGATTTTTCTTATTTTAATATTTAAGAGCTTTGACAATTTGATAATTGTCTTTTCGAATATGCATGTTGGTATCATCAGATCTCCTGTTTGAATGAGTAAATCTACACTGGTGCTAAAAATTAAAGTAATTTGCATATTTTGTCAAAAATTATCAAAAAAATTGAACGATATGTAAAAATGTTGCTTCGAAATAAAAATTCAAATCTTGTAAGTTGAGTATGTAAGTGTATACGTGTGTGTGGAAGGAGCTAGTCGAAGAAAAGGGTTTAAAAGCGCTAGTGCCAAAACCGCTTTTTGTTCGGCTGCACACCTTGCCAAATTTCTTGGTGTTTTTTTTTCCTTCCAACAATCAGTTATATTAAAATTCAAACATTAAAATATAGTAACCACCAAAATTTAGATGATGGAATGGTGTGGCAAATTGTGGGAAGGCTAGAAGCACGTCAGTTTGAAATCCAGATTTGTAGAGAATTCAATTTAACTCTCAGCGTCATGTTCAGCTTGCGGAAAAAGTTTTTTCAGGATACCGGATCCGTCGAGAGAAAGCATAGGCAAGTTTGGCCAACAGCCACGATGGGCAGGAAAGGTCAGCATTTGTCCATTATAGCGAGGCATAACAGGATATTACTATTTCTCAGTTCTCTTGTGAGCTGTATCTGGTCACAGGAACCCGAGTTTCAAGGGTAACTGTTTCCTGAAGACTTCATAAGAGATGACTGTTTGTGAAAAGACCTGTTTGAGTCACTCTCAGTCCTGCAAACAGGAAAATTCGTTTAGAATGGTGTAGAGGTCATAGAGATTGGAGTATGGATCAATAGGCAACCGTTCTCTTCACTGGTGAGTCCTTGTTCAATCCAACCAACCTGTTTTCATATGGAGAGTAAATAGGATCCACTGTATGCACTCCAATGTCTCACAAATTGACCATTAAACAAGTGGTGGCTTGATGGTCTGTACAGGAATCATGTTGGATGGCTTTACAAACCTCTATGTCTTTGAAAGAGGCACTGTGAGGTATAAGGATAAGGTCTTGGAGCCCTACGTTTGCCTTTACAGGGGTGCAGTTAGCCCTAATTTTGTTTTAATGGATGACAACGTGAGACCACATAGAGCTCCTCTGATCGACGGATTTCAGGAAAGTGAGGATATTAGCCGGATGAATTGGCCTGTCAGATCTCCAGACCTCAACGCTATAAAGCATACCTGGAAAGACAGCTGCAACCCGCCTAAAACAAACCAAGGTCTGTAAACAGATCTGCTGAACGAGTGGGATTATTGCCACAAGAACTCATAATTTCCCTTACGTTTAGTATAAAATCGCAGTGGAGGCCTGTATATCTGGAAGAGGGAACCACACATTCTATCAATAATTTGTTGTTTTGTTCCATTCTGCAACTGCTGTTTCATATCTTCCGACTCCAATGAGTGGTGTTATACACGATTATGTGTGTGTATATTATAACTGTTGAATGGTTATTTTTTGTAATGTATCAACCCTCTGTCTAGTAGTACAAGAGATAACTGACCCAATCTAAAAATTCTCATATTTTAAACACCAGTCTATATTTATGTATATCTTTCAACAGATTACATTGCAAGTGCAGATTGCGTTTGGAGAGTGATTGATGAGGAACCTAATCCAGAATGCGAGCTTCAAGGTATAAAGAGAGGAAGAGAATTCTTAAATGCCACGGGTATTTCACCGGAGGATATGGACGAAAATCAGAGAGCTGAAATAAATTGCTTGTAAGTATAATTAGTAGCAGTGAAAATATTAGATATGAAGCGTCGGATGGACATGAATTGAAACTTTTCCCTAATGCTGAAGAGACGTTCACTCATAAAAAGGGAACATTTGTTAAAAGTTTCAGAATTTCATTTCATCTGGTATCATCAATTAATAAACATAGTTAATAAGTTTCTAAATAGAATGCTTTCATTTTAGAATCCTATTTTTAAAGAACTAGGTAAAAACAGTTTAAGATCCTCATTTTATCCCATTGTGATTGTAAGTTACAGACGTTTTCGATAAAATAGCTAGCAGCCATGTATTAATTAACATCGTGCAAATAGGATCCATATCCTTGAAAATGGATAACAATTTATTCATTTTCAAGGGGTTTCCCCCATGTAACGGCCTGTTTTTTAAGCATTTTTAGAGAATATTTTTGGAGACCAGTAAAAAGATAGAGCTTTAAGTTTTTATCATTTGTTTACTTGTATTTTCAGAATATGTATATGAATGTTTAGCAAAAAATATCCAATAGAACGGGGGCTATAGCGCTCTGAACACACCCACTTCGAAAAAATGGACGCTCACTTCCTCCACGACTCCGGCTTATTGGCTTATCTGAAATAAAAAAAAATAACGGCGTTTTAATCTATAAGCTTAAATGCACAGAAGAGATTATACTCAATTGAAAATATCAAAAATTGGATTTTTAGTAGACCTCCGAAGATAAAGTTTTGAATTTCATGGGTTTTTTGTTATGTTTTTGTTATAAAAAAAGAGAAATATTTTTAATTTTGGAATAATCGTAGTCCATTTGATGCATATAAATATGATGAGTCTACCCTATAAATTTGAAGTCATTCGGTCAAACTGTTCTTGAGATTTGACAGAGGAAAGTTTGAAATACACAGTTTTGAGAAAAACACGTTTGGGGTCTGGCACATAAATTTTCGAAAATTTATCGATTTTTATTTTTTTATATTTTTTAAAAGTTCAAATATTTTTGCTTAAAATGATATATGATATGAGAAAATACCATTTTTTATTAATTTTCTTAATTAAAGCTACTCCTTGACGCGTATCAAAGGAACCCTTCTAGGAGAACCTGTGTTTCCTCTTGTATTATGATCATAAGCACATACACCACAATGAATTGAATGAAGTCAATTTTTAGAGATCTAGGGGATCCTATGTTATTAAAAAATATTTAGATGGAAAGACTCAGAACCTAAATGAGTCAGTTAATAACACCTATATGTGGTCACCGTCTTTGATTCCAAGATGTACATTTGTGGAATTAAAAAAATCTAAAATTAAGGGGTAAGTATGTCTATTGTACAGTTCAATATCAGTCATGTAACAAATTTAATGATCTTAAAACATTGTGATATTGAACCAAGTTATAAATGTATGTCATGCTTCAAAATGTAGGATTCATGTAGCCGAACAAAAGCATCTTGAGATCCCCCAAAAAGGCAAAACTGTTAAAAACAATGAAAAACAGTAAATTAGAAGGGTCTTTTGTATGAAAAGAGAGTAAAATAAATGCTTAATATGCTTCTGGAAAGTACTAAAAAATTAAATGCTCAAAAAATTACAAATTTTTACTTTAAAGTCTGTTTTCTCAAAATGTAATATTTTTCACTTTATGTATCTTTTCCTCAAAAACTACTAATCATATAATCCTCAAATTTTCAGTGAGTAGACTTTTAACATGTTTAAACATTTTAATGGAGGGAATTAGATATAGTATATAGCAAACTTTTCAGATATGATTTTCTTAAACTAAATTTTAGGGGGTAGGAAATTGGACAATTTTTTTATAAATTCATGATTAATTTAATTTTGAACAAAAAGTCAAAACCCTCCGTTAAAGTGTTATTGATAGTACACATAATCTACTGTAAAAATTTTATTCATGAGAAGTAAGTAGTTTCTGAGAAAAGGTACATAAACTTACGCAAATTAACATGGGCTCCTATGGACGTGCCGGTCCAAGTCCGATTAAAACAATGAAAACCTTAACTTACTCTCAATCGGCGATGCCTGGTGGCGAAGACTAAAACAAGTTCGACGAAATATTCAATAACTATAGATATTTCCTTTCAAACCTCTACAAACTTGTCTATACTTGTATGAACGTATATTTGCATATATATATAGAACGGTCAATGGTATCAAGACGACTGTAGACAATAGACCAGGCCTTCGATTGCCAACTCAGTGCTCCAAACAGCTGCTCTTCTAATACTTGCTTCTTTATAACGACTTTGAATTTTTAAAAATATCACTTTACCACCGTATTCTAGACATGTTAAGAAAGCAATTTATGGGGGGGGGGGATTTTTTGATTTTTTGAAACCATCCCATAGGTAAACTCCCTTAAAACTGCATGATTAATGGATCGATAATTAAAATTTCAACACAAATAAACATCCTCTTAAGGTTCCGGAATTTTTTCCGGTCATTATTTCAAAATTGAATGCTTTCTGAACAATTGGAAATAGTTATGTGTGCATGAAAGTTTGGTTTCCGTTGATTAATGGCATATACAACTTTTGAATTGTTACAATTCCCCTTTTTTGTAAATGATTTAAGAGTAAATATCTTTCACACAGTACTATTTTTTTATTCTCTTACGAATTTAAAATTGTAAAATAATGATATATTTTTTAATGCAAAAACTTATTTAAGTATTCAACGAACAAAAAATGTTATATCGTCAAATAAGGGAAACATTCATTTGCTATTATAAAACTCTTCCCTTACCCTCAACCCCACCTTTCCCTATAATGCGAAAACTTACTAGCTAAATTTTACAACCTTTGAATATTTAAAACTTAAGCTATCGTTAAGATGAGAAATACGTTATGTGAAAAACAGGATTCTATATTGGGAAGATTCTGCTTTAGAAGTTAATTTACTATCTTATGTATTTAATCAATTATTAATTATTTATCAATTTATTATTTTATCAATTTAGGGCCAGTTATTACAATTCTGATTAAGCCCTCTAGTTTTTTGTGTGTGTGTATGCCAAAAATTTTTGCCAAATCACACTATAGGAAATACCACGTCATTCAAAATAGCTGCCGAGCCACCACACCAAAGGTTGGACTTTCAGCCCGATAGATTTAACGTTATCTTCGAGGGGGGGGGGACTAGGTTTTGAACCCGTACTCGACAACGCCGACCACCGCTTTCGCTATTAAGACCACCAGGCATCTTTGGCCACTTTCTCCAAAGGGAAGGAAATATTTGGCAATATATTTTTCTGTAGTCGCTTTGCAAAATGCGTTAAAAAGATTTAAAAAATTGCCAAGAATAATTTTTTTTGCCTCGGTTTGTTTTTAGCAGTGCCATGCACAAAATACTTTTATGGGAGTTGATTATGTTGTAATAAAAAAAAATGCGCAGACCCTAACTACGCGACATAAACTTTGTTCTAAAAATAAAAAAATTCCTTGATGTATGAATAGGGTATGAACTCACCCTCTCTCGAAATTTAATGATATTGAGATTTTATACAGTTTAAGAAAGCCATTTCTTGTTCTAAACTGTTCCCACTGTTTTTCAATTTTTGTATAATACATCAGTTCTCAAGATTTCGAGAGTTGATGAACTAAATAATAATTACAGTTTTTATAGATCAAATAACTCAGCAAAGTTAAACAACTGTCATCAAATACAACTGTTGTTTTAATACTAATCTTCTTTTAAGCAGCATGTTTTAGCAAACGTATAACTAAAATTCATTCAAAAGAAAACAAATAGTTGAAAAGATTGAGATATTATGTTTTGTATATATATATATATCGAGAGAGAGAGAGAGAGAAATGACCTGCAAGAGATATAGCACATGATAAATTTTAATTGTATGTTTCAGTTATTCAAATTCCAAAAATGTACCGTTCACGTGCAGGTTTCTTCAGTATATCAGACAATAAGATTAAGACGTTTAACTAAAAACTGCATAACCCCTTTGCGTTTTGCGTACCAGATTAATCTTTCTAGTATCCCTAGAAATCTGGAATTTCTGGGAATACTGACCTCGACTTTACGACTCACATTTCATTTTCCTTTTGACAATTACTAAGGCGCACGTCCTTCCTGTTTCGTTTGGCTTTCTCAAGTTTATACAAATATTTTGGTTGTTTATATTTACTTTTTCTTGCCAATATGGCATCGTCGTTGAATGAGAATATTTGCCGGAAATCGATTTTTACGACAGTAACTCTGATACGGATTTACCTATTTGTGATGAAGATGATGAAACAAAAATGACAATACACTTATGTAACGCATGTGGAAAAGTTTTTTGTTTCAAGGAACATTTCAAGCAATTTCACAAACTGCTGTAAATTTAAAATTCTAATTTTCCTATTTTTTCAACTTTTTGTAACCCAGACATTTTGTAACAACCTTTGAAATTTTATACAATATCAATAAAAGAAAATCTATCTTATAATGTTTCCTGCGCTGGTTACACTGATTGCACACTTAAATTAGCCATGTATCCATATGCCCCTCAGGGGGCTCACCTTCTTTAGGTGAGTACGGGTGTCACAATCTCGAGGTGCCCTAGTGATCTTTTCCTTTTCCCAAGGGGTTTACTGTCTTTGGTAAACACGGGCTTCACGAACCCGGGGTACCCTAGTGATCCTTCTCTATTTTCGACCCTCTTTCTTGTCATTCAATTCATTCTTTTTCTCTTCCCGTCTAGACCACAGATATTAAAACAAATGTTTGGCGCAGTATAGCCGAAATCGGCTCTTGCGCCAATAAACCCCAAAATCAAGCATGTATCCATATGAGGTTACAATACGATTTATCCATTAGAGGTTACAGGTAGGGATTGCAATACCGGTATACCGGGATACCGAATGCCGGTAATGTTTATACAATTTTGTAATACCGGTACTCACAAGTTTAAATACTATTTTTTCGTCATTTACTAGAAATTTTTAAAATTGTCTCCACTATTTGTTCAGAAAGCGCCAACAGCAAAATAGAATAATTTTATGTCTCCCTAACGAAATTAATTAGATTGTGAATATAAAATTGCATCTTACAATCAAGAGAAGTGATAAAATGTATGAATCATTCAAGAAGGCAGGTCAAAACTATTCTATTACTGCTCAGAGTGATTCTGCATACACTCAGGATTCGTAGTCTAATATTCGTATCGTTTGAAACAAGGTTGTAGTTGTGAAGAAAATGCTTAATACTTCTATATTTTTTAAATTGGTGAGTTTGTTATACATATTGCATTTGCATATTATACTCTAGGGCTCAAAATATTTTTCAGGCTCATTATATATATACTCATGAATAATAACCCATAATAAAAAGAATAACTAGTCGCACAGAAGAATGAAAAAGAAGAAAAGAGACTAATCAATTCAAATTTTATCAAGTTTATGGTAAATTTTCTTAAAATTTTTTACTCACAATCCTATTTACATTCAAAAGAATCCGGTATAGTTATCGAAGATGATGATGACAATAATGTTAATAATGAAAAGGAATTCTAAGCAAAATTAGAATTAGGACAGCGAAAAAAATTTCAACAAAATAATACAATGGCATCCGACGAGAAATTGATTTCTTTGAAGATAAGGTATTTAGAGGTAAATACTTGCATATTTACCCTTTATTGTGATTTAAATAAATAAGATGTTCCTTTACTTTTTGGTGGTTCTTTATATACTGTTATAATTTATAAGTTACAAATTATTTTTTTGTGATACTTACACACTCTAATAAAACTGGCTGATAAAACAAAGAAACACCTGTGTTTTCTTTCCTTTTGTAAGATTTCTACTACCGGGGGTATTAAAACCGGTATCCCGGTTTAAGATCTAAATAATACCGAATACCGGTATTGAACTTTTGATCTGATATTGCAATCCCTAACTACGTGGTATACGTAAGGAGTTCATATTTTTTCTACAATTCCACTTTCTTTATTTTTTTTAAAAAAATTCTTATAACTTTAAATAAATTTTGTCTTTTATGCACAATTCAAACATATTTTACACAAATTCATATTCTGAATACAATTTTTTTTACAGAGAAATGCCCGCAATTGCAGCATGCATTACCTCTTATTTGCAAAGGCATTGCGGAGAAGCTGCTCGAAGAGCCGTGCTGCATGTCGTCCGGGAATTCAAACCTTTGATACAACAGGAATGTTCATCCGATAATGTTTTGAAACTGAAGAGAGATTTCTTGGATTACTTGAATCTAGAAGACGAGGAAAAGCATGCGTATCACTCAGTCTTCGAAATTTTGAAAAGACGATAAAGGATTGATTTTGAACTTTCTACAGCATTGTTCATTACTAAAATAAAAACATTTAATGTAACAAGCAATTAATTCGTAATTTGGCAATTATAACTGCAAATTAAAATTAAAATGATTTAAAATAAAAGTGTGCTTACTGTGTTTTTTACTTTGTTCATAAAGAAATTTGTAGTACTCAATTTTTCATAAGGAATTTAAATTCCATAAAATATTTTGATTATTTCCAATTTATTTAAATTAGCTTTTTGAGATATATTCTTTAGTAAAACAAGTCATATAAAAAAAACTGAGTCAATTCCTACTTATATATATGTATATTTCCAGGGAGAGAGTGAACTAATAGTAGGAATTGAAAAAAGAGCATTATTTGTCTGTAATGCCGTAACAACGTACACCCGGTTTGGCTAGTTTGGCTGAAAAACCGGTTTTCGACGCTACCTTTTGTCACTGTTTTAACTGTTACAATGTTATAACAATGGAGACGAATCTAAGTTGGTGTCGAAAACCTGTAATTAATTTAATTTAATTAACCGGTAATTAATTTTTACAAATCGCATAATTGGACAATGCATGTATTGCTGACTGTAAATCATTGTGATTAATAATTCTTTTTTATACTTTTTCATACTAGAATAAGTTTCAGCTAACCAATATGATTTATTATCTCAAAAAGAGCATTATTTGTCTGTAATGTCGTAACAATATACCCCCGGTTTGGCTAGTTTGGCTGAAAAACCGGTTTTCGACGCCACCTGTGGTCATTGTTTTAACTGTTACATTGTTACAACAATGGAGACGAGTCTAATTGGTGTCGGAAACCTGTAATTAATTTAATTTAATTAACCGGTAATTAATAAATTAATTTTTGAAAAAAATCTATTAACATCAAGTGTTATCCCGTACAAGCTTTAAAAAAATTATTTGAACTTAATTGGATGAATAGAAAGTATTTAATAATGATTGAAAACTTGAAAAAGATAAATATATATATATAAATAGAGAGAGAGAGGGGAGAGATAGCTAATTGTAGTAATTCAACAAAGCGTTTGTGCACTTTTTTCTGTAATTAAAAACAAACAATATATGTTAACATCTAATTTGTTGATAATTAACTTTTCTTTGCACAAACACTTCATCGATGCTTTGATAAATATCGATGAGCTTAAATTAATTTTAATATTACAGTTAGTTTAATATTTATTGAATTAAATGATTTAAAACGGGTATGAAATGATTCTCTATTTCAGTTTTTTTTACAAGACTTTTCTTTAGTTCATCTTTTTCCTTAATTAATTTTTTAATTATTTAACTTTACAAGACAACGTTCAATACTTAATCATTTTATTAACTATCTTAACTGGAATACTATATTAACTGCACCCTTAGTTCTGAAAAAAGTGTCGCGTCATCAAATTTTTATCAGGAACTGACGCACACAACATTGCGTCAACTACCGGGATCAACCAATTGGTTTGCAAAGATTAACTAATGTATTTTAGAAAATTTTAGAAGTTTATTTAATTTAAACCGGTAGAAGTTTTGGATTGAGGAGAAAACTACTGTCCATCCTAAGATTTGCTTTTTCGCTTTTGTGTTGTTGCTGCTGCTTTTATGTATTCTGGATGTCTTGTTTCTTGCGTAATGTTGTGTTTCTAAAGTAATTTCATAAATAAATCAATGAGATCTGCATGCATTCCTAATTCTTTTAGTCACAGTTTCATCCATAATGATATCCCGTATGTTACACATATACAGGGTGATTCTAAAATCATGGGACAAACTTTGAAGAATGATAGAACTCACTAAAACAAACATTTTCGTAAGGAATATATGGGTGGAAGTGCTGTATTGAGGCACAGAACAGAAAAAAATAGCACATTAACTAAAAGATAAAATGTTCATTAACAGCATACTTAACGAGGGATTCCGTAGAGAAAATGTTAAATCAGTTTTAAAAATTGCATCCACCAACAGTTCACCAGTGAAACTCTCCAAGCGGTTAGTTAACAGACATGCAGACGATATGCTACTACCCTTGTAATTGTGTCGGATATTTCGTCCGAATGGTCCAAGATTAATTCTTCCAGGTGTGTTCGCCGTGCAGTCCTCGATCTACCCCTTCTATCAGTACTGACGATAAATGAATCATTTTCCCAAAGATTTCGATGTAATCGATGAAACACTTTGTAGCTCGGCATAAGTCTACTTGGAATGCGTTCCTGATACAGCCGTAGTGATGTTCTGCCGTTACCATCAGCAACACTGCACATAAGATGCATGTCTGTCTTTTGGCTAATAGTAGAAGCACCCTTAACTGCTGAAATATCAAGCGCAAATGCTGATTTTGTTGGTGCAGCAGATCACTGGCACACTTTTCTGCATTCAACTATCGCCAATATTGTCAGCCAATCACGCCATAAATATCGCCAAGCACGTGTAACGGTTGGTGGATGCAATTTCTAAACTGTTTTAACATTTTCTCTACCGAATCAATAAATAAATATGCTGCTAAAGAACAATTTATGTTTCCGTTAATGTGCTATTCCTTTTTCTGTTTATTCCTCAACTAGGCACTTCTACCTATATATCTCTGTACAAAAATTGTTGGCTTTAGTTACCTGTACCACCCCTCAAAGTTTGTCCCATGATTTTAGAATCCTCCTGTATTGAAAATTAATAATTAAAAATAATGTCAAATTTCAAAATACATACAAGTGAGGAAATTAGATATAAAAAATAAATAAAAGCATATTTTGAAAGTATTTTTAATGTATGAGCTGTTTTCTTTAAAGTGGTGTAAATTCACTTTTGACAAAAGGTTAGTAATCATGCAAACTGCTATGAGCTTTTTTTATCTGTATATAGTTCTCAAAAAAAACCCTTCAAAATTTTCATCATTTTGTCAAAATAAATTTACGTAGTTAATGAAATTACAGATATAATTACTTTGATAAGTGATGTAATCTCACATTCCACAAAGTCATAATATTTATTTTAAAAATTATACTACATAATTTCTTTATTTCATTCTTATATCTGTGTCAACACTGTTAATGGCATAATAATTTCCGTTTTTATAATGAAAAAAATTAAAAACGGAACATATTAATATAAATTTGTAATTAATATAATTTAAATGGTTTCAGCTGTGTGAAGAAATATTAAAATAAAGCCTTTTATTTTGTATTTTGGCACATTTAATAAAAATCTCATAAAAAATTGTTTTGATTCAATTGAAATCCCATATCTAATATTTCATTAATATATGATTTTCATATTTTGTTGACTTTGAAAGTGGGGTAAGTCTCTTTGAGATCATCAAAGGCATAAATTTCTTTTAACTAACACTTTAAAAACGACCACCTTTTCAAATTAAATCAATTTAATATTTAAAAAACATAAAATGAGTATACTAACACATTCCAATATTTTTCAAACATTCAAATATAAACCCTTAGATATCTCCATACGTATAATATAAATGGACTTACACCACTTTCAAAGAGAACCACTCAATTAACAAACGATAATTGATCAAATTTTTTTCTAAAAATAGAAAAAAAGGAAAGGCTTTTGTTAAATTTTGTAAATTAAATTCTTATGCTTATCCATAATGCCTTAAAATTTCCATGTTTTTGATAAATCAATGGGATGGCCGTGTGGTCAGGGTCAGGGACCCAACGCATAGAGGTACTGATACACATTAAATCTGTTGGGCCTCAATGTTCTTGCTAGAAATGTAATTGGATACACAATAGATTGGAGAAAATTAAATAAATATTTGTATTCTCATTTAATTAATAAATATTCTATAGGCATTTAAAATTTTATGAACAGTCCTTTTTAAAGATTTTAATTTTGTTCGATGTTAAATTCGTGATTTATACCTTTTATATTTTTTAAATCTATTTTAAGTCAATTTGCAAACATTTTCTTTATTTGGTGAGTGAAGTAGCCTCAGTTTGTGTTTGCTTTTTAAAATTTCAAAGACGTCAGCACAGTTTATAAACTCTGGCGATGTATTGTTAAATTTTATCTTGTTAAAATTTATTTAAATAAGTAAAATGTTCTTATACTTCTTTCTTTAGACATTTAATAGGAAGGTTATTTTATTTTTAAATAGCACTTTAGGAACCCCTATACCGACAATGTTAAATTAATCTTCGTTTACGTACCTTTTTTCAGAAACTGTTAAACATAAAGACTTAAAATTTTGTTCATATATTAATTATACTTTTATATTTATACTGAAGGGAAATTTTTCAAAAATATTGCTAAGTTTGTTCAAGAATATGCAACCAAAAGTTTCCCTATGAATTTTTTGAAAATTGTCATTTTTTGCTACGTTAACAGCTCTCACATTCAAAATAATTTGGTAACATCTAAAAAAGCTCACTTCAGTATATATAGTTATATATATCTAAGATGAGGAAAAAATTGCGAGCTACATTTATTCTTTACAATCTGAGGAAAAGGTACACCCAGTTTTAAAAGTATCGTTTTGAGAACACTGCATTTTTAATGTAAAAAGTCACTAAAAACATAAAAATAATGAATTCCAACATGTATTTGAACCGTTTTATTAAACACTAGTACACTTCTGGCCACCGAAAATGCAACACCTTGAAGGAAGCACGCAAATAACATGAAATTTACAACATGCACTAGCGGATGTGAGATATGCAAATGATAAGAATTTCAGCGCAGACACACATCACGCACGCCTGTGGCGCCACCTCAAAGCGCTATTTAAGGCTTGGAGATTTCGACGATTTCAAGTTCGGCACCTGTGTTTTTCCTGTGGTTGTTTCAAAAAAAGATCAGTCATGTCTCGTAGAAAACAGCGATCAGCTTTTGATCAAGTATCCGAGTTCGACAGAGAAAGGATAGTGGCCTACCGAGATTGTGGATTATCTTTCAGGGAATTTGGAAGTCGTGTGGGACGAAACCAAACAACTGTAATGCGGATATGTGACCGCTGGAAGCAGGAGAGTATGACGAATCGACGTGGTCGATCGCATCCATTTCAGTGCACCACTTCACGTGAGGACAGGAAAATTGTGCGCATGGTAGTGATGGATCACTCAGTCACATCACGAACCATAGCACAGCACATTGAGTCTGTAATGCAGCACTCAGTGTCTGCGCGTACCATTCGAAGCCGTTTACAGCAGAGTGATCTGTCTGAGAGACGTCTATTGCTTGGTCTACCCTTGACGCAGAACCACAGACGTCTCCGCCGTCAATGGTGCGATGAAAGAAGGATGTTGGTGGCAGAATGGAATGAGGTTGTCTTTAGTGACAAGTCACGCATCTGTCTGCAACACCACGATGGTCAGATTCGAGTCTGGAGACACCGTGGAGAGAGGATGCTGAAAAGCTGCGTAATGCACCGCCACACTGGTCCTGCACCGGGTATTATGGTATGGGGGGTATTGGATATCACTCTCGCACTTATAGTATACATTGCCGGTACTTTAAACAGCCAGAGCTACATCTCCGAGGTGTTGGAGCCAGTTGTTCTTCCTTACCTTCAGGGCTTGGCCACAGCCATATTTCAACAGGATAATGTGCGCCTACACGTGGCACGCACTGTCCAATGGTTCTTCGTCAATCACCAGATTAAATTGCTTCCCTGGCCGGCTCGCTCTCTGGATCTTACACCGATAGAAAACATGGCGTCGATGGTTGCTCAACGACTGACCCAGATTACACCCCAGCTGCCACACCAGATTAACTTTGGCAATGTGTGGAAGCTGCTTGGTCTGCTGTACCACAAGAAAACATACAAAGTATCTTGAATCAATGCCGAGGCGTGTGGCAGCGGTGATCTCCAACAATGGGGGTACTGTGGCTCCTGATTCTGGCAGGAACAACACTTCACAAAAGTCTATAAATTTAAATCATTTGATACTTGGTCAATATGTTATCTACAAAATAAATTTTGTTGTGCTATCTCTTGTCTTGGTTGTGCTATCTACTGATTAGAGGTAGGAAAATCACTGGTGAATATGTTGTAGAGGGCTGGTGAAATCATTGAACCTTGAGGCGTTCCTGCAGTGGTGTTGTGGTCAATTGAAGCGGTGCTATTGATTTTTACATTGAAAGTTCTATTTTTCAGATAGTGGTGAATAATTTTTATAAGTTATATGGAAAAATTAAATTGAATAAGCTTGTAGATCAGACCGTCATGCCACATACGATGAAACGCATTCCTTACTTCTAGGAAGACTCCAACGTTGTAGGACTTCGTGTTGAACCCAAGGATGATCTTGTTTGTGACTCTGAGAAGCTGGTGCTGTATGGAGGTTTGCAGCCGGAAGCCGTGCTGGATATCCGGGATGATATGGTTCCTATCACAGGGATCTATGATGCGGGATCGTAAAATTTTTCATAAATCTTGCCCAGCGAACTGAGGAGACTTATTGGGTGGTAATTTTCGGCAAACTTTGAATCCTTCCCTGATTTAGGTATGAACGTGACTTGAGCATGTTATCAAACTGTTGGGAAGTAATTCAATTAAAGTCTTCTACTTGAAAATTTTCGTGGTGTAGGTTATTGCATTTAGAGGGAGGGATTTCAGAGCTATGTTTTTGATGCCGTCTTTTTCCTGGTGCTTTTTTGTTGGGAGAATTGAGGATAATGTCCATCATTTCTTGTGGCGAGGTTAATGGTGCGGTGTGGCGTCTGGCGTTGCGGTGCATAAAATTTTCGACTTTCGCTTCCATATGCTCAATGAAGTCATCGTCATATGGTTCCGGATTTTCTTGGAAGGAGCTCTCCAGATAATCAGCAAACAAGTTGACTTTGTCCTCAGTACTGTATTGGTGGCCCATAGGGCCAACAATTGGAAGGATATGGAAGGTATTATTTTTTATATTGTGAGCTTTAACAATTTTAAAAAGAGAATCGTCATTAGGGGAGGCACCAGATAGAATTTTATCTCATTTAGAACTGTAAAAATTCTTAAGATCTTTTTTTAAATTTATTTTTGAAGTTTGTTATTCTGAGAAAAAGGAACACGCAGTTTTAAAAAATCGTTTTGAAAAAAATGCATTTTTAATGTAAAAAGAGTGATTTCATCACAAAAATAATGAATTACAACATGTATTTGTCCCATTTTATTAAATATTAGTATTTTCTTAAGGTTTTAATTAATTATTAACAAAAATGTCTTAAATTACCCAGAAAACACGCGTATAGCATTTTTCAATTTTTGTCTAATGCAATATTTCATACATTAATTTTCTCAAAATCTGTATCAATTTTTGAAGAATTTTTAGCTTTGAAGCATTACAATCATCAAACTTTACCGAGAAACATCAAGAATGCTTTGTAATAACGTATCAATACGGAAAAGTATTGATTTGGAATATGCGATTACACGACATTTCGAAAGTTTCATTGTGGATTTGAATGTTAACTTACTAACAACTACATAAAGTATCAGAATTCAAGTTTCTTTATATCTTAGACAAGTGATTTCTGAAACAGCTACAAGAAAATTGATTTTTTTTTTTTTGAGTTTTCATATCTGAAATTTAGTTATTTTTTGTGTATGTACAACGACAATGACAGTATTTTTTGTAACTTTTTTCAGAAATTTTAAACATAAAACTCAAGATTTTTTGTCTGTATACTAAATAAACCTTTATCTTTATACTTGTGAAAATGTAAAAATAAATATTTCAGTTTCTTTTTTAAGAAACAGATAATTTTTGTATAACATAATTAGGAATTTAATAAAAAAATTTAATTTATTGTTGTGACATGTGTTTTCTAGCTATATGCTTTAGAAATATTTCCAAAATTTGCCTTTAGTATACACATGTATATATCTATACAGATAGTAGGTTTAGCTAATACAAACAATTTTAAAAATAAAATTTTTGAAAACTGTAGTTCTTATAAAAAATCTTACCTTATCAAAATAATTATAATTAGTACTACTCACTAATCCTTATTATGGTTATCCATAAATAGTATGTTTTTTTAATCCGTTTTTAATTAAAGTTTAAATTACTCCAAGCATTTATCTACAAATTCTGATCCAAAATTTAACAATTAATCTCGTGTATTTATACTGTTATTTAAAGTTAATTGCGTATGAAGAAATAAAAAGAGGATTTGCAGTTCTTTCAGGATATTTAAAAGGAAAATACCTATCAAAAGGGGGCGTGGTCTGTCAGATGATGATTTTTTAAAAGTGATTTTGACATACTTATAATTTAAAATATGGCATACATGTGTTTTAACCCTAGAAAGGTCGTGAATTTTAGATTTCAGAAACATCAAAATCGATAACCTGAAGATTTTCAGCCTACTGACTGGCCTTAAAAGAAAATTTTGATCATAAAATCTCATGCTCAATTAATATTTATCAATAATTGTAAAATGATAACTGGGATGGTGAAATGTAAAGATTGCAAGAGTGAATGATTTTTTACAAAGTAATTTTCTTTAATATTAAATTTTAATTAAAAAGTACTGTAAAATCTGGTGTATAACGCACACCGGCGTATAATGCACATCTATACTTTCAAGCTGCGTTTTTTAAAATTTTCTAGTATATCCGCCGTATAACATGCACCCTATTTTGAAGGAACTGAAAAGTACGTTTGTAATGTTATTATGCTTTGAAGTCATTTATTCGAGGTATTGTGCAGGGATTTTGAAAAACACTTGTAGACTTATAGAGCTAAACAAATTTTTAAATGCATTAGGAATGACATTTCTCTTAGCCCGCCACTTCACGCTCGATAAAAATGACTTTAACTTCACGTGCAGGGTATCTCATACCCAAGGGTGTTTACCGTTTGTTTTTAATGTAAAATTTGCATTCAAAGGTGAAAAAGGTTGAAAAGTCGGAAATACAATATGTTTGTTTCAATTTTCACAGTAAATTTAGTTTTTCTGTTATTTTTATTAGGGCATTCATTTCATTATTTATATACTCCTTTGATCTTCGTCGCGATAAGTGAAATGTTTTCACTGGATCTTAATTTTTTTTAAAAATTCGTAGAAGTATTGCTTGTTGGTTTCTACATTCTTATGTAAGTCGAAATACAAAACATTCCAGAAAACAGCGTCTGGTTCAATGTTTATTAGGTGGTTTTTGACTACTTAACAAAATATATAATTTACGCATTTATTGTCTCAACGTTCAACAACACAAAAAATATTACGATTACATTTTCTAGCCTTTTAATAGTATGTGGTCATTTTTATCAAGGACGATAATTGCTCCCTCATTTAAATTATATGGATAGATTTCAGTTGAGGAATCATACTTGCTATTATACTCTTCATCGTTCGATTCTTCCTCGTCATTCCCGCAAAGTCTTTCTTCATCTGAAAATACTGCTGTATATATCTATTTAATACTTTATCTATTAAATTACTTAAATATCACATTTTTTCGTCATAATTAGAATAATACGCCATTGCATAAGAAATATTTTAAAGCGTGCTCGAACATTAAGAACAGGAACGGCGATTCAGGCTCAGGGTATGTCATACCCGAAGAGGCGGTATCCATACATATACCTTTAGAATTCGCCATTATGCTAACGCCCTTTAAAGGGTATGACCTTAAAGTCAGCTACACGAGAAACTATTCATTTTCCGAAAAAGGTTTAGAAGGAATCTTCTAAAAAATTAGGTGGTGGATCACACTGCGCGTGAAGTGCCGGGTTAAAAAAACAGTATTCCATCATATGTAGAAGTATATTATGTTTTATGCTTAACTCATCATTTTTATATCCGTCTTTTTTTTTTTTTTTTGCGCATTCGTAAATTTCGATATTACTTATTGTGTTAGAAGTGCACTTTATAGGTCTGATTTTACGGTACCTTTGACGTAAAAATGCAGGTTTCGAACGTCAGTTCTGTAATTTTAAAGTACTGTATGAAATTGAATATTCTATTAATTAAAATGAAAACAAGAACGAAGCAAATGTTTTCCTCCCACCGTAATCCAAACACGGTCATTTGTCATCAATAAAAATCAAATTACTTAGGAGCTTCCTTTACCAAAGAGAAAAGGCTGGAAAGTACATCTGTTGTACGCAAAAATGTTCCACCAGGGGTGTGAGCAAACGATGATTTAAAGGCGAGATCCTCGCGTGTGGCATTGTCATTCCTCACTTGTGGCCACCTCCGGGTCCCTGACGTCGTAAATAAAGTCTCCCCGTTAATGATTCTGGTCTCGAACATCTACCACTGTTTCGGAAATTGATTTTTTGGCACCCCTTTGTGTGCTTTTAATTGATATCGGTGCACCATAAATATATCAAACAAGAAAGCCAAGTAGAAAAGGCGTGTCTGGAAAAATGATTTTGAAAAAGCTAGTTCTACTCTTCGAAATAGAGGTGTGAAGCTTTTGTAATGATGAACTAAGTAGCTCAGAGCTCAGTAGCTGAACTGAAGCTCTGTTGTCTCATTGAACGGTCTGGAACAATGCATTCTTTTGTTTTCCTTACTTTATATTGTCATGCTTCGTAAACATTACAACGAATGAGTGGTCCAGAACAGCTGCCACCAGTGGAAATGTTGGTCTCAGGTTACCGACTGTTATTCGCCAGTTTTTAATTTGATTTAAATTGACTCTCTGTAATTTTCCAGCGAGTTGCAGCGTATGCAAATTAATTAAAGTACTTTTGGAATATTCTAGATGTCACCACTGTATCTTATATAAGATGTTTCCCTCGAGCTGGGGGTCAGTTCGTCTGGTGTACGATCAAGTAGATCACGCCTGCCTTCTTTGATTAAATAAACTCCTCCATTCAACCGTTGTATTGCTACCTGTTCTACTCCAAGAATCTTCGTGATATTATTATGATGCATTATTTTAGGTGTTACATTGTTATACATGTAATCTCACATATTATTTCTGTATTTTATAAATTTTCGCATTTCTGAGGATAGTAAAAATAATTCATATTTGATAATATAGAAAAAAAAAATTATTTAAAATGTGTTGAAAATAATGAGGAAATAAGAAAGAAAAAGAAAAATTAGCATAAATAAACGAAAAATGTTAGGTACTCATATTCAGACAGAAAGAAGTAGAGTTTATTATGTGCGTGTGTGATAACTGGTATTTATATATTAAGGCGACACAATAACCTACAAATTTCAAAAATATTATTCCCCCCCCCCATTTTTTTATGGCGCTTATCATTGGAAAGCTTTTACCGCCAAATTTCTGAATTCATTACAAATTATTTCTTAAGATACTTGAAGTGTTCCGAGTATAGGTTTCGGTTTCATTTCAAAGCATTTCTCCATTCATAAATTGAATTAACTAAAATATTTTTGAGCACAATCAGCTTTTTAAGCGGAAATGGATTTTTAATTTTACTTTTCACTAAATTACTTTTTGATAACCTTTTAAGTTTTTTGAGTTCTCAAAACTACTTAATTACGATTAATTTCAAGACAATATTATTGAATTTACCAATATTTTATACAATATTTAAAAGCTTTCTGATTAATTTTTGCATGTTGAAAAACTACCACAGCCAAAATATTCTCTGGTTGCTATGAGAAACAATATTTGGAATAAATGGAATACTACTGAAATAATGTTTTTAAAATTCAGCCCTCAGTTAATACTGTATTAGAAAAGATAAAACTGAATATTTCCACGGTGCACCACACTATATTGTAGTAAATATATTGTAGTACTATATTTAAGTACATTAAAGTCGCGCCACGAAAATTCAGACTTGCTAAACTGCCCTAATTTAAAACTGAAAAAAATATGTACAAACATGGGAACTTTTAGCTTAAGTTAGTATCATTATTATTTTGTACATAAATGCTTTGTGTTTCAAAACTTTTGTGAAAGTTTTGTTTTACAATTAGGCTGAACAACCTGTCGCTGTTAGAAATGCTATCAATATTATGCAAAAAAATATATTTTGAATTAAAAAAGGTATTTTTAGTCATATTTTATTAAAATAGTGCTTTAATGTAAAATTTAAGTTGGAAAATAACATAAAAATTTTTATCTATACAAAAAATTTTGGATTTTTGTTTATGACTAAACAAATATGGAAAAAAAATTTTGACTTTTTTAATTTGGAAGAAAAAGTATGTGCTTTCTAATCTCTAAGGGTTTTTATTCTATCCAGGGTAGACCTTTAATTTTTTTTGTTTATACTCCCAAAAATAAAAATGCTGTATAAAAGCATTGTGTTTAGCATAGATTTAGGTATAAGATCTCTAGTTTTTTTAGTGCTTAAGTTAATACTTAAAAACTTTCGTGCTTTTTGAAGATTTAGCTACAAAAATAACTATTAAAAATAAATATAGAAACATGTTTTCACATCCATACTAACTTTTGTTTCCAATAATTTAAGAAACATAAATCTCTTAAAATAACCAAAAATTTTAAAAATTGAGCATTTATAAAAGTTTTTTAAAAAAAACGTTTTAAAATTTTTAATTTGTTTTTTAAAAAAATATTGGTTGATCCAACTGGCTTTTTACTATCAGAATTAACTTAATAATATAATCTGAATAAAAATTAGAACTCATTATTACTTATTATTATTTATCCAATGCTCGTGTTTGGCTTCTTAAGCATTTAACGCCGAGCATCCTAGTACTGACTGAGACACCGAAATTATTGTTATAGTTACCGTTAAAAGGGTACTGTGTAGCCCAATGTTTCAAAATATTTGCGATCCAATTTTTAATCATAACTTTCATCGTGACTCCCTTCCTACGAAGTGTTTTATCAGATAGTATTATCTTGTTTTTGAACTTTTTCAGTAAATTTAAACAATTTTCTAGCTCCCCCCCCCTCATCATTTTCATTGTAACATATTTTCAATTCAAATATTCAAATGTCCAGAAAAAAACAGTCATTTATACAACTAATGGTAAGAATTTTTTTATTTATTATTTAACGATAATGGATTTAAATTTATATACTTTTTAAGAACCTAAAGTTGTATTTTCAATCATTTCATAACGAAATTGAATATTTAATAATAAATACCAAAATGTCTTTTATTTTGGATAAAACTACATTATTTTTAGAGACATTTTTAAGATAACTGTTTGTAACATTTGACTGATAAATGAAAACTTAAAATCCCTTTTATTACTTTAGATTATTAAAAAGTAATTTTTTAAACAATAATGAGTTAGAAAATACTATCAGAAACGTTTTCGTTTTGTTGCTTTAAGTTAATATTTTTTTAATTAAAGCTGTACTGTTTTTTTGTGAATCATTGATAGAAATTTGAACAAAGATCTTATCCCTGGGCAAAAAAAAAGGCAATAATAATTTTACACTCAAAACCCCGTGCAACACCGGGCTACAAGAGAGGAAAAGAAATCTTCTTGAAAATGAAAAGAAATGGGGGAAAATTCGAAAAAAAAGAGATTTGGAAAAACATTAATATAGAATTTAGCATAGACCAAGAAGTGCTAAAATAAAGAGAAGAAATGGAAATTCCATGGGCCATATGCTATGCATTCGAGAAAAGCATTCGTACGAAGCAGGGTCATGCAGCTTGTTAATCATGCATAATGCTTTTATGTAACTTGAAATTAATTTAGTTGTTGAACACAATGCTGAATTAAATATCTTCTCTGATTGCAGTAACTTATTGCAGAACCTGGATTTCAATAAGTTTCAGTATATTCAGTACAACATTCAGTAAACATTCAATATGAGGCAATTAGATGAAATATGTGTGTTTGAACAGTCATAAACTTTTGCAAAATATTTTTAAAATAGTTTATGTTTGACTGCGTAATTAACAAGAATGATAATTGAAATGTGTGTAAAACTCGAAAAATTCAATAACTTTACATATTGAATGTTATTGCACAGGTATTAATGTTTTCATACCCCTATCATGGTATATATATGTATATATATACCGGGTAAAGTATTCTCAAAATATAATATCCCATATTTACTCGAATCTAAGCCGCACTTTTTTCCCAGTGTTAACGCTACTGAAAATTGGGGGCGACTTTGAATCGAAGAGAAAAAAATTCATTGGATGGGTCAATTAGAGCAAATACAGGTTCCGGTATGTATTTCAACGCTTATAATACTGGTAGAATAACTAATTATTCACTTCTTATTAGTTCAAATTTTAAATTTATTTTAATTTCATAAAATTGGATATCGATAAATTATTTTAAACTTTTTTTCAGAAAAACTTGTTGAGAATTTGGGGTGTGACTTAGAATCGAGGACGGCTTACATTCGAATAAATACTGTATTTGTTTTTTTAAATATAGGAGTAGGGGAGGTAAGTTCTTATTATATGAGAAATATAGTTGTGTTTGTGTATTTTTTTTCCAAAATATATTTCACTTTGATTCATCAAAAAATCTTAGTTTCTTTTTAAAGTTCATTTCATTAATTTTCTATTGTTATATCTGTATTTTTTACAAATTCATTTTAGCTCTCCGTCTTTATTTCGGACTGTGTGAAAAAAAAATTAGTTGCATTAAAAACAAACATGAAAATGTACCGAGAATTTATGCTGAAATTTAAACATGCAATCAATAAAGCCACTTAAAAGAAGGTTTAAGCTAACGATTACATAAGTGGAATAACAACATCGATTTACGATATCGAAAGGAGCTTATTTTTATGGATTGATTTTCAAAAAAAAGATAAATTTATGGGTTGATGATACAGAGGTTTTATCATCCACAAACATATCGCACGAGAGCTTTCCTAACACTTACTTTCCTACACTGCCGACTATTCAGAATTAAAGTGGAAGTTGAATGTGTGTAAATTGTCTCCCACGTAACATCTAAACTGCGTTGGGGAAGAATCAGACAAAGAGTTCGTTTTTAAGTAATTTATTACAAACAACCGCAACTGAATACTACACAACATGAAAAGACGTGTTTTCCCCAATAAATTGAAAGTGGCTGTAGTCAAACTTAAGACCGTTTTCTCCGTAGAAAACGTCGAAAACAAAATTGTTCTCGGTGGAACAGACGGGAAATTGTTGGACGTCCTATCTAAAAAGTTAAATTTCAAATTCGAAATTCTTCCTACGCATGCCGGAGGATCACGTAACAAAAATGGAACCTGGGATGGAGTCGTTGGATTGGTCCAAAGTGGAAGAGCTGACATGGGGATGGTAGTTTTAGTTTTTTCTGAAGAAAGGTTCGAAGTCATTGATTTCAGCAACTCGTACTGTTCTCTCGAGAAGATTTTTGTAGCAAAAGACCCAGGACAAATGCCAAAAATAACGGCTTTCACTTACCCTTTCACCCAGTATGTTTGGGTTCTATATGTATTGATGATACTCGCCGCAACTGTGGCATTTCAGAGATTAATGTTCAGAAACGCCACTCTCTTGGGGAGCTTCCTATCGGTATTGGGCAGCATCGTCACACAAGGCATGGACAATCTCAAGCACACCCCCTGGAGGAGAGTGCTGCTTGGTTTATGGTTGACCATCGCTACCATCATGCCTTTCTTGTATAACACTACTTTTCTCTCCTTCTTGACCATGCCGGAAAAAATGCCAATCCCGGAAAATTTCAAAGAATTATCAGAGGCTGTTTTGGATGGAAAGTACAAATGCCTAGTATTCAAAGAAACCATAGACGGAGATTTATTGCTTGGAAGTGGGATTGATTATTTGGTGAAATTGGGAGAAACCATCAAAAGGAACCATTGGAAATACTCGTATGAAGAGAAGCTTGAACACCTATTGGATGATACAACATCAGTAATAATACCGAGAAAAGCACTTGAACTGCTTCTTGGCTCTCCTCCGTATCTCAATGTGAAAACATCCGAGGACTCTTTTGGAATTTGGCATTCGGGAATTGCTTTGAAAAAAGGATTTTGCTGTCGCAAACGATTGAATGAAGTGCTCAATGCTATAAATAATGGCGGATTCTACAAAAAATGGATTGACGATATCGCATTTACTGAAACTATACGTAAGAGATTGGAATTGAAACATGAAGAACCCCAGTTGCAACTTACCTTAGAGGATCTGAAGTTGGCATTTCGTATTTTGTGCTTTGGATATGTTTTGTCATTTTTAGCTTTTCTTGGAGAAATATTAATACCAAAATCCATCGATGTTTTTTACTTTTAAAGATTAATCATAAGCAATATATAGTATTATTCAATTCTTACTATTAGTTAACACTCTCTATATATTTATATGTGTTTCTTGTTTAAATTTTCAATCGTTAATAAAATGCATTTTAAAGCCTTCAATTGAGCTGAAATTTTCTATACACTTTAATTTTGTGTAAAAATACGATAATTTAATTATAATAAATTTAAATTAATTGAATGAAATTAATTATTCAAATAATTACAGATACAGCCACGTTGGCTTCATTTTTAGCGACTTGGGTCAAAACTTTAAAATATTTTTTCTCGCGTTTCAAACCCTTCAAATGAACTTTAATTTTATATACACGATTGTTTTGGATGACAATGCGATACTTAAATCATAATTAATAAAACTTAATTGACACTTAATGTTGTGATTTTGACATGTGTAATACATATTTATATTAATTGTAACTATTTAATAAAATGTAACTAAAATATTTTTTGTTGTTGATCTAAGTAGGAATTGACTTAATTTTTTTTGTATTACTTGTTTTTTGAACAAGATTATATGGGTTCTCCTTAAATAGTTTCAATATTAAAAATATTTATTAATGTAATACAATATTTTAGAAAAATTGCTAAAACTACGGATTATCTCTAAAGGTAGTGGTGTTGGTTACATTAATTTTTTTTAACTAGTTCTTCTCTCTGTCTATTGGATTGGTGCATATAAAAGTAAATGAATACATAAAACTGAATTTTTTTTCAAAAGCTGTTTATTTAACCAAAGCATGTGTTTATGCATCTTCAAAAGAGATTTTAATGCATAGATACTTTTTTGAAGAAAGTTACAACAATCATTTACTGATTAATTTTTAGAAGATCCGTTTATTCAACTTGTTGTTTCACTTACATCAGAGGTTCCCAAGCTTTTTTTCCTCATAGACCCTTTGCCATGTTTTTTGGTTTGGGGTAGACCCTGCTTACCTAATATTGAATATTCGTAAATTTATGAAATTAAATGCCTGTTTGATGACTGGTATAGAGCTACATATTTTTAAGGATTTTAATTTCTAACTCTAATGAAGTACAGTGTTTGAAACTTTAGGGAAAAACATGCTAACATTAAAGTAAAATTTTACTTTTACATAAAAATAACTTACCAACAAACAAGTGTTTGTAATGGAAGGGACAAATTTGGTACTTTAAAATCAAATTTTCAACATTTGGCATCAACTTGTCAGATTTAACCTTACATCTCCTCAGTTAGTAGAGTCTAGTCTTTTTCTTTTTTTTATTTTGGAGATTGCCAAAAACGCTTAAGGCGATATGGTACCCTAAAAACCATTAAACTGTCGAAAAAGTTTTTATTGGCTTATTTGATACCCCGAATATTTATAAATATGCCTAAAAAATTTTAAAACTTTACCTGCATTTTTTATTAAGTAATGGAGCAATGTTCGATGCTAAACAGCAACTACCACGCCTAATTTCAGATTATCTGCTAGAAAAGAGCCTGATAAAAATGAATTAATTATTTTTCTAATGCGCATTACTGAGATTGACATTATATATGCACTAATAATCATTTAAGAAAGAATTGTGCAATCCACGTAAAAATTCTAGTTTGTGAATTATTTACTGGAAGATCAAATGGATTTGGTCAATATTTAAAAGGTGTGCGTGCTTTTTATGATATTATTATGAATGAAATTAAAACTTCAAAACGGATTCTCCAAAGCACAAATACTAAATCTCATTTGGATAACTCAGATAATTAAAAATCTAATTCGCAAGAATAGAAAAACTCTCCTATTTTTATATATTTGTTTTTGGTGATATATATATATATATTCATGTTTCCGATATTCAACACTTTTATTATTAAAATATTTTAAGATATTTATTTAAACAAATGCACATATACAGTTCCTAGATTTTGATGTATTTTACCTATAAATTGTTATTTGATTTTGCTTTTATTCGTGTACAACATTTAACATGCGAAGGCTTTTAAAATCATGGAAATAAAAAATAAAGGCATAAACATATTTTGTATATGTTGTGCATTAGCTCAGAAGTGTGTTTATTTATATTTTTTATAATTATTAAGATAAAGTTTTATGAAATATTGATCTTTCATTCGCTTTTTTCTATATATTCATTATGGCAGTATACTGTTTAATTGTTCTACATTTGTGCAATTTTTTTATGATAAGTAGTTTTAAATAAGCTAATTAACATTTCATAAAAGTTTCAGACTATTCGCTGAATATTATACCATAAAATTCATGGAATGAAAACTTCAAACTCATTTTTCTCCATGTTGAATTTTTGTACATATACTGTTATTTAAAACCCTAAGGCTTTTTTGATAATTGAAGTACGGATTTGAAATTTTTTATACATGTTTTGAAATGTATGTTTTGTAAAACTGTGCATGGAATTAGTTCTAACATGTTCAGTAATTTTTGTAAAAAATTTCAAAATCATAATTAATGTTTTCTTGGGATTTTCGGAAGTTTAACTATAAAAAAATTAAAGAGCAGCAATAGAAAAAAACCATGCACAGTTTTATGTAGTATAGTATAAGGTACTTGGAAAAAAATTTGAAAGAAAAGAGACATATTTAGAAAAACCTTAGGAATTTGAAAAATGCTTAAAAAAGCTAAAAAATTTCAATTTTACAAACATTTTGCAACAAATTAAAAAAAGTTTGTATGGAATTATTATTAAATATTAACCTTCATGAAATACAATTAAAACCAAATATCAAATATTAAAAATTAAAAAAAATTGTGAAGATGGTACCATATCGCCTTAAACTCCTTCTCATTTGGAAAAGCTATTAAAAACTTTTTCACAATACTCCAAATTTAATGATAAATAACAAGCATGTCTTTTAAAAGCCAAAATTTCTGACATCCGTCTCTAAATTTTACTTTAAGATCTCCGCGCAACTGCCTTTTCCGAACAGAGATCCTCTTGTAATATGGCTCTTTTACAATGTGACTATATGAATTCATTGCCTGCCGTGGTAATAATCATAGTTAAAGCATTCTCAAACCTAGTTTAAAAATCTGAATACAGGGTATTTAAATGTCGAACTTATATATAGGTTATAACGTCATTTTCTGACAGGATGTCTATGGCCTATTAAAAAATCGATAAATTTCGTGACCTCTAGTATTATACTTCTGTAGCTTAAGTCTAGAAACAAACGCTGAAATCGTTCTTGATTAAATAAAATTTATGATGTCCACTTGTAACTGCAAATTCACCTAATTAAATTTATTAAATAAATCTGTTAAATAGGTAAACTTCGATTAAATTTTCTTTTAAAGATATAGTCATGATCTGGTTTATGAGATTTACTATTGTAGAACCCTCTTTATGCCTCATGGATCCCCAAATTATTTTTTTGCAGACGTAGACTACTTGCAGGTTTCCATAGACCCTAGGGGTCTATATTACCACTTTAGAAATCACTGACTTAGATTCATTACTAAACAAGATTGGATATGCCTTGACAAACATAGGTTGTTGAAAGCACAATATTTTTTCTGACAAAAAATAAAAGTGATTTTCAAAGAAAAATTCTTAATAGGAAAAGAGAGGAGGATGAGGTAATGAAAAATGTGTTTTAGGTTGAATTTGAGTGAAGAATTTTGTGATGGGAAACTAGTTTTAATTAAAATAAGATTTTCTCAAAATGTAACATTTTCATACTCGATGCACCTTTTCTAAGAAACTATTGTTCTCAGGCATACAATAGTTTTGCAGCTTGTTCATTATGTTTGCTAGTATATACTGAAAGGATGAAATTAGCTTTTTGTAAAATACTGAAAACTTTTTTTTCTTACAAATTTTTTTATGTGAAAAAAGTGCTAAATATCACGACTACAATATTTTGTAAACTACTGAAGAATTAAAAATTAGCCAAAATCGTATTTCAGTATAATGAGAAAGATGTACTTTTATTGTATAAAAAAGTTCAAGTATATATCTATTATAGATTTTGAGAAAAGTTACATCGAAAATGGCCTTTTTAACATTGTCGATAAAAGTGTTCCGACACCCTTTATTGTGTGCCCTCACCAGTACTTATTAACGCTGCTCTATAAAGCAACATGGGGGCTATTGACGAAGGGATCTCATATGGTCAAGTGACGAGGATAACACCTGACCTGTTAGCCACTGTTAGAAAATTCACATCACGTCATCTAGTGTAATTTCAGCATCAACACATTTAACGTGTATCAGCACTCTCAATAAATTTGAATCTTCAGTAACATTAGATTGAAACTCATGAGACGCCAGTCACGAGTCTTTTACCTTTACTACTAGGTTACCGCAGACTGGCGGGCTTTCAAATCAGTAGTTATAGCTATTTCTGTATTTAATTCAAAGTAAACCGAATACTCTGATATGTTTATTTATGTAAATTATTTATAACATTATAAAAAATTAATTGAATTATATTATATTAATCTAAAAAATATGGGTAAGCAAATAAATAATGAAGAACTTTTTTAGATTTAATTTTTGTAATTTTACTGTGAGTGCAAAGAAGGGACATGCTATAATAACACTAAGCAACAAAAAACAACTTTTTGTGTTTCCTAGTTTTAAATAGCCTGTTCTTACTCATTTTGGGTTAAAAAAACAAATATGTGAATGAAATTTATTTATTAGCTCTTATTTTTAAGATATACCATAGCCCATCCATCAATTTATTGGTAAATTTGACGAACAAAACATTACTAACAAATACATACAGTACAAGTCATATTTAGGGAAACCGAGTTCATATCAGAAATCAGTAGTATTTTTTAGTTTATTTCCTGCGAACATTTCCTTTTAAATTGCCTCTCTTGTATATCGAATCCCAAGTATTCCTTATAACTGTCCAGCAATAGTTTGCGAACATTGATTCACCCCGACAACCCTGATATATACGTTCTATTACTGTGATATCTTGATGAAACCTTTTACCGTGTTCACGTCGCTTACAGTTCCATAGTTTTTAGGGGGGGGGGAATCAAGATGTGAATGTAAAAAATATATCTTTGGGGACATATTGCATCCTGGGTCATGAAAATTTTGCAGTTCTTTCACCAACTGTTGATGGTTCTCATCCTTTTTTTCTGTCAAAAATCCTTATACCACACTTATCTTTGAAACCTAAATACAGTTGAATTGATTTACCTTGAGTTGTAAGACGAAAAACAGCGAATATCACTTGAATCGTACACTGTTGCCTGTTCTTTGTTCTACTGATGCTCTAGATTAGACTCAAAACACACCTGAAGAAAAGTGGCGAGGTTACACGCCTTTCAGTGAAATAAAAATCGATCCTGAGGCAAGAGCTTCCATTTACCCGCTCAAATGAACATCAAAAAGACTGTACACAGAAAGTAAAGACGAATAAAAATACAGCTATCTATGAATAGCGAGTTCTGATTCTTGAAAACAAGAGCTAATCTGATGTTTATATAATTTTCATGTTAGCATATCAAAATACTTCATAATAAATTATTTTTGAGCCCGAAACAATTTTAATGCTGCCTAGTGTATAATTAAAGCATATTCAGATGCTACCTACAGAAACACTTTTTAACCCGCGGTCACTCGCGCCTGTTTTTGTACTATCGTTACTCGCGGGGTGTAGAGAACACCCCAAACTTTTAACACGTTTATTTAAATATGAAAAAAAAAAAGTCAATAATGATGCACATTTGTAAAATACAAGATGTTTTTTGTAGATACAAATAAAAATATTACATTTATTTTATACAAATTGGACTGACATTATTTTAAAATAAACCTGCAAAATTTTCATTTTAAAATACATAATTTTGTATTTTTTGTAAACCACGAGAAAAACGTTTATACCAGTAATAAACTTACTTCGTAATTAATGTTAAGGATAGTAGAAATTAAAAAACAAATAATTTAATCATTTTTCCAAACATGCAGAGCAGACTATAAACATAACTCAATTGCTCGCGGAAAGTTCTCAGCACCCCAGATAAATTTTTGAAGGTCGTTACGTTCCAATCGTCCGAGCGAGAATGATTGCATCATGCCTGAAGGTTCAGTGCCCTAAAATGAGCAGCTACTGCAAAAATCGCGGTTCTGCGCATTCTTTTCGAAATTTTAGGAGGCTTTCTTGTCGTTGGGGTGTACAGAGCACCCCGCGCGAGTGATCGTGGGTTAAAGAGTTGAAATGTATTTTTTCCGTAATGGGCAGCACATTGGCAGCTAAATTTTTGTAGGTGCGGGAGGTATCCAAATGTGAGAGCCATTTCATGGTGGCAGCGCACCCTACCAATTTTGGACACTTGAGTTAATCTTGATTCAAGCTCTTGTAGGATGCTAAATAGTGCCGGGATTTTAATTTTGTCGATAATACCAGAGTCAAATGGATACTAAAAAGGGATCTTTTATGTGTCACATAATTATATGAAATGTGTGCCTTCGATTTTTGCATCCAGAAAATCAATCAACTCCAGCCGGGATCGAACCAGCAACCTTCGGTTTACGAAGTGGAGACGCTACTTCTAAGCAAAAGAACCAATTGCCTTACGGCATTAGACTACTGAAAAATCTGGAATTTTGTCAACAATTGACAAAAATGATTTAAAACTTAATTTTGTATACCACTTTATTAGAATTTATTAAAAGAACACGTTATTTTTCATTTTTTTTCGTTCTTAAGAATGTTTATCAGCTACTTGTACACAGTATTATCCAAAAATTCAGAGACTGTTGCTTTTGCGGACGATGAAAGTAAGTACCTAAATTAAACCATTTGAAATGGATTCTCCCAACTCTCCCCTATCTGCCAGGTTGGTTTAGTTTATGACATGTGACCGAACTGTACACGCAGCTGTTATCTTCCGAAGCTAGTTAGCTTTGCTCCGCGATGTAAGAATGAGGCTTTTCTTGAACA
Organism: Trichonephila clavata; assembly: GCA_019973975.1. Lineage (NCBI taxonomy): Eukaryota > Metazoa > Arthropoda > Arachnida > Araneae > Nephilidae > Trichonephila > Trichonephila clavata. The sequence goes on from BMAO01012919.1 coordinate 112,114, forward strand.
GCGTTGAACATTAAATTTGCTTAGTACGCTGAGGTAAAACACCAATGGAAACTTTTGAAACGCTGAGTAAGGTGTATGGCGAATCAACTATGGAGAGATACAAGGTATGCGAATGGCATCGGTGTTATATAGAGGGCTGAGAATCCTTCGAAGGCAATGAACGCGTTGGACGGCTTCCGACTTCACGGTACGCAGAATATGTTATGTTGGTGTCCGAATGTGTTCAAAAAGATCGTCGCCAAACACTTGCAGAAATTGCTGAGGCTACACATTTTTTTGAAGACGTCAATTGAGAGAATCCATTCGTCGTAAGAAGTTGTTCTGGCAGAGAGAGAGAGAGAGAGAGACGACTGGTATCTTTTGCACGACAACGCACCAACACATCGTTCCCAATTGGTAAAAGAGTTCTACGTTAAAGCTGCATCGTTCTCTCTCACTAACACGCTTCCACTACTCCTTATTCAACCCCTAACACCATTTGACTTTTACTATACTGTTCGAATTAATTAGGACAAACATTTTTTTCTTGTCTGAGATGGTATGTGATTACTAGTGATGTCTTGAACCACCTCAAACCGGTGGTATCTGCTCAGGCGTATCATTTTTGTATATAATTTAATCTTTTGATTGCACTTAATACATTAGTGATTCAGTTGTAATCCCATCAGTGTGGTAGCTGGTGGTTATAATTTTGCGTTCCACGTAGCATGTGTTACTTCTGCTTGTACAGAGATGGATATTACTCCGATGAAACGTTCTAAAATAATCGCTCTTAATGAACACTCTTCTATGACTGTGAGAGACATAGCTACGATACTTAATGTGGGCAAATCAAGTGTTTCAAGAATTTTACAAGCATTTCTAGATTTTTGATCATTGTCTCCAAAAAGAAAATGTGATCTCAGACAGAAAATTACTCAAAGAACTGATAAAATCCCAATATGAAATAGCAAAATAAATCAGAGTAAGACAAGTACAGACCTTCGAAAGGATTTATTTTATTATGGTGTTGAAGTGAGTACCTCAACTGTACAGAAAAGGGCTCTGGAAGTTAGCCGTAAGTCATCAAAACCTAGAAAAAAGCAATTTCTAAGTCCTAAAATGGCGATAATACTTTTAGCATAGGGCAAAAATACTAATCCTAGACTATTAAGGATTAGAAGAAGGTGATTTTCAGTGATGAAGCGCATTTATTTGGGCAGGGATACAAATCAAGTGTACTTAGAAGAAGTGAAGCTGAAACTTTGCTTCAATATCATATCCAATAGATTGTAAAACACCCTTCTAAGCAGGTGTTTTGGGTTTTTCCCACAATATATGGCACTGAAAGCTTTTAAAGGCAAGATGAATTATGTCCAATACATAGAAATTTTCTGCAGTAAAATTGTTCCATTCATGAAAACATTTGATGGAACATTATGCATTGGTTCACAGACTTTTATGCTGGAAAATAAAGTAAAAATAGCTTAATATATCTGGTAATTCACCAGACCTAAATCCCATTGAGATTTTATGACACATTCTCAATAATCATTTGGCTAAGATGAGTGACACGACAACATAATGAATGATAAGAAGTGCAATGCAGTGTGTTTCCACAATGAGGAAGTAAGACAGCGTTTCTCAAACTGTGGGGCGCGCCCTCTAGGGGGCGTGATAACTCAACGAGGGGGCGCGAGCATATTGAAAAGTCGTAAGCAAACAATTATTTAAAAAAAAATATTTACTGAAAGTATACAATCAAAATACATCCTGACGTAATAAAAAATAAAATACGCATTTACACTGAAATAATAAACTTGTAAAGTATCAGCACCGTACTGCACAGTGTATTTCAGACTTAATTTAAATAATACTATTAGAGCAAGTTTAATAATTATCAGTGTCCCCCATGGACTTGTCACATACAAAATAAAAAACACAAATTTACATTTATCTTAGTAGTTTGTATGGTTTAAAAATCCCCTTAACTGCATATAAAAAATTACGCGATTTGCTTCCCAATGTCACCATTTTCCACGCATGTACGCGTATGTGATGTATTGGGGGGGGGAGGAATAAATAAGCAAATACTCTGAAATAAGTAAGTCCCACGCAAGCACTGTCAAGGTACTTTTATACATTCCAAAGTCTTCGGAATAATTTTGTGGATAGCAGTGTACAGAAAAGATCGTACTTTGGAAAGACTTACATATATATATATATGTCCAGGGCAATTAACGCTTTGGGTGAGCGAGGCGTTTATACAGCCATTGGGACTTAAGAGGTCAAAGTCGCATTGTATCTTTAGCGTCAAAGTATAGTATTATTGAATTCAATGTATTGTTATTGTAAGGAAGGGGGACGCAATGAAAATTATGATTTTATAATGGGTCGCAAATATTGAAAGTTTAAGAAGCACTGAAGTAAGAACATGTAGCCTGTATTAATTCAGTCAATATTAAGAAGAGTTGAAAAGGTCATTACTGCTGTAGGAAGACATACTTCGTACTAATATAGATATTTTTCTGTCTACTTAAGGTATGTAAGGATTCAAAGCTAGGGCTTTAGAAAAAAAATTTTTTTTTACCATTTGTCCCAATTAATTCTAATAGTATAGTATCTATTTCCATCAATGAAAATCATTTACAGGACACACTTTTGTGTCTCAGATGTGGTAATAACAGTAGCATCGCAGGAGGCCTTATGGGAAGTGGCACACACATTGGTGGGCACACACATCCGAAAAATGGCTTCTATCTGTGCTTCCAGAAGGTATATGCAAGCTGGCAGAAGTATATCATCACCCAAGGAGACTACTTTGAAGGTGGATGCGCTTCGATGCTGTGAACGTTTTACTGTAACGTTTTATCGTTCCCGAACTTTTGAATCATACTACGTACTTCATTTTTGTTGAATTTTAATCCAATTATTTAACACATTTTTTTCCCAATGTGACTTTGTATCCTCTATTTGTTTATTATAAATAACTGATCAAGAAGTAATCCACGGTACCCATATCCAAAGGTCAATACTAAAGAATGAGAATTTCACTTCTGTTACCATGCACGCATTTTTTTTATGAAAATATTCTAAAATTTACGATTGTTTTTGTTTTTCTTTCCCAGTTCAAGTAAATTTGTTTGCTCGGATACCCCAACATTCTGCCCTACATACACAAGATATAAAGTACTTTTTCACATTTATGTAAAAATGAGCCAAACGATTATTCAACTTATTTTTGTTTGATTTCATGAAAATTTCGAATACTTTCTAATAGCTGGAATGTATCCTCATTTTATTTTATATTCCGTGTTTTTGAATTTGCATGTGATAGAACGAGTAAAAGAGATTTTTTTCATGTTTCTTCTCACTAGCATTAATCTGCATTTCCTTTAAACCTATAATTACGGCCACCAGTTATTTCGATCACTTAACCGAATGCATTAAAAGACGCAGTTTTGACAAGTAATTTGTAAAGTTTTAGGTTATAGTTTTACAACTCCTTGATAAAAAAAATGTTATGACATACATATAAGCGAAGAAAAATTTATCCTAGCAACGAGCTTAGTCAAAAACTGCTGCAGAAGTTTTAAATATTTTTTCTATGTGAAGGCAGCCCAATACTTTTCACAGTGAATAAACTTGTTATTTTCATCTTTTAGTTTAGAATTGTGCTTATAACAATGGTTCTCAAACTGTGGGACACGCCATCTCTAGGGATTAATTTTAGCGCAGGGGTGGGGCATGTCGAAAATTCTGAAATAAAAAATTATTTAAAAAAGATTAAATTACAAAAAGGAAGCGAAACAAAATACCTTCTAACATAATAAAAAATCAATTACAGATTTACACTAATGTAATACATTTATGTATATGTATCACACAGAACTGCACAATGTATTTGATAAATAATTTATCAATACTAAGTTTAAGTAACTAATACTAATACTAAAACTAATACTACAAGTTTAATAATTACTATAGTTGGGGAAATGGAAATAGTATGCGAAATACTTTTACATTCAGTGCAGAAAATTCTTCATCCGCTTCTGCCAAAAAATTCAAAGAGTGATTTACTACTAAATCGCCTTTTGATTCACCACTTGACGTGAAATCTATTAAGATTTCTTCTTCGGCAGTTTAGAGCCTTTTTGTCAAGGTACCTGGGTACTTGGTAATCTTGGTACATTCTTTAATTAAAAATTATTTTGCAATATGTTCCAATTTATAAATTAGAAAGGAAAAGTAACATAACACTCTTATCACGTCAATTAAAAAAATGTGTGTGTCGGTATCGACGCACGACTGGAGTTTACTTTCATAGGTACGGTTGTATTTCCTTATATTGTAGGCAAACAGGGTAAATAAACGCATCTCATGTAATACTGAAACCATGCTATTTGCTTCATTCTATTCATATTTTATATTGATTTTGTATATATATATATATATATATATATATATATAATATTGTACACCACTTATGTTACATAAATATATGTTACCCATAGTACATCTGTACATTGTTAACCCAGGCATTACTCGCGCAGGGTGTGTCATACCCACCGTCTAACTTTTTTCAAAGCTCCTGCCAAACCTCTTTTGGAAAATGGATGATTCCTGGTCTAGCTGACTTAACGGGCATAACCTTCAAGGGGATCAAGCCTGTCAGCGAATTTTTAAAACAGATATTTGGATATAGTATTTATTAGATATAGTACAACATTATTTTCGCATTAAGAAATTCTCTTCGCGGTTCTGATGAGGAAAAAGCAAATGAAGAGTATAACAGCAAGTATGATTGCTCCACTGAAATCGATCCAGATTTAGAAAAGGGTGACACTGTTGAAAACAAATATTTTATATGTAGGGACACAAAAACATTTGAGAAGAATGCAATTTTAAAGAAGATAACTGTGTACACATCTTATCCACTTTCAGAAGAGCTTTTGAAAAAACTGCGTACTTTGTGTTTCGTCAGTTAGTGAATATCCATTACTCTGATAAGATGTCGTATTCAAAGCCTTTCCGGACTGTAGAAGAGGCTTTGGAATATTTTTATACACTATCAGCCTATTGATATTTGTCAGTAGCCTCCGGAAGAAAGTGGGTGTTTGACTGATGAAGAAGATATTGATGAATATACTTTTCAGTCTGTTCTACCAGCAGATGTTTGCGGCAAAATCGAAATTTCTACAAGCATAGATGATGATGAAATATCTCATGAAGTTATGTTTGATCGTGAAGAACCTTTTTTTCAACCTCAGAGGGAATGTCGAATTTGAAGCGAAAACTCAAGTCAAATGAAAGAAATGTTGAACTACGTTGGAGAAAAAATTTACATTTGAACAAAATCTTAAAACCCAGCAGCACTGAAAATATATTTGAAATGTTTCCCGAGTCAGTTACTTTGTCTCCAATCTTATAAAAATGTAAAATGGGAGGTGTCGATTTACTAGGCAGTCTTCTTGGAACATATCGGCTTCTGTTTAGAAACAAAAAATGGTATCGGAATCTATTTAGCAATGTATTGTTATGGCTGGATGGATATTACATTTACATTGGCACACAAGTACTAAAGCAGAACAATCCCATCTGAATTTCCGTGTAACTTTAAGTTTGCTTCGCATGAAAGCGAAAATTCACTCTGTTCTAGAACCTCACACCAATGCCGGTTTATTCATTGGCGCTTGGGACAGGTGCCTAGGGGCTCGGATAAGCTGGACTTAACCAGATTTTCTGGTTATAAATTCCGATCCTCCAGTACCAAAGGGGCCTGTAGATCTTCTACACCCAGGGCCCGAAATGAGCATAAATCGGCACTGCCTCGCCCTCATCTTTGAGACAAATGCTCATTATCTTCTTCTATCAACACAAAGACGTTGTGCTATATGTCATAAAAACACAATAAAAAAATCCCTCGAGTGCGAAGAAAGATTGTATGAGAAATGTTTTCCTAACTACCACGGGCAGTAAAAATAGTTTAGGACATAAGAGAACACATATATAAAAACAATAACATATTTTGCCTTTATTTCTCATTTTAAAAAAATTTAGTAAGTCTGTATTTAAAAAAAAATTTTTTTTACTATTAACTTTAAGAATTTTGATATGAAGGTTATTTGATTATTTCTTTGTCCTACTGATGTTTTTCTTTATTGAGTTTATTTCTAATAAGTGATTCCAGTTTTCTGTAAATGTATAAATTCCTGTTTATAAATTATATTTAAATCTGAATCTGTTTTATTTTGGAATTATATTTAAAAGTTTACTCCCCTTACAAGGCGCCAGAAGGGGTAATCCGTCATGGAACCAGCCCCCCCCCTTCCCATCGGGGTACATTTAAAAATTCTGCAGGGAACTATTTTTTTTTAAATCACGGTTTATATACCCAGCGTATATATAGATTGTTCACTCGCAAATTTGATGTTATTTAGTCTTAAAATTGCTTGTTATGCGACGTATATACAGTAAATAACTGCATTCTACGAAAAGGCATATTGCTTATGCCTATCCTATTATGACGGATCTATCCACGACTATATTAACACCTTGGGGACTCTTCTGGCGAAAAATAGTTCAATTCAACCAACTTTCGCCGACCAGAAACCGTGATTATATAAATGAAGTATATTATATAAATTCTGTTTTCGCGAGTTTGAGGGTTGGCAAGTTGGATTTAACAAGTAGTATTTTAGCAAAGAGTTTACAAGTTAGTTTTTTACTTGAAGATTAAAGGATTGTGGATTTATTAAGAGGTCTTGGTGGATTTATTAAGAGTCCAGGAAAAAGGTTACAGAGCGTGGATCCAACGACATTGATCAATCCCGATAAAGATCACCTGCAAGATTCCAGTGTAGGATCCGCTGCATAAAAAGTACAGGTATCGTGAACTTGATTAATTAGAAGTTAGCTTATTAGTTGAGCGTATTTAAGCTGTCTTAAATTCAATTGAAGGTCCTTAGTAGTATCCCCGTGTTATAGAATCTTACCTCCGCGCTCTACTATTTAATCGCCTATCTTAATTAAATTGTTATTGAGTCTGATTGATATTTTGGTAACAATAAAGTAATTAGTTTGAAATCATGTCTGTTGATCATTCAGTTTCTCCACACACTAGCCGGTTTACAGGTAGACAATGGTTTCAGAGACAAGCAGAACCAGTATTACACTATTACTTATGCACTGATCAAGCGATGTAGATCAATTCCACGAAATTTATCGTGGAAGGCTTACTGTTACACCGTAGTTAGCCGCATCTTTAGCTCATACAGCTGACAGTGGCGATTTTGGCTCGATTACCACATTCAAATATTTAAAAAAAAAAAAAAAAAAAAAAAAAAAAAAAAAAAAAAAAAAAAAAAAAAAAAAAAAAAAAAAAAAAAAAAAAAAAAAAAAAAAAAAAAAAAATACACTATTACTTATGCCACCTGATCAAGCGATGTCAGATCAATTCCCACGAAATTTATCGTGGTGAAGGCTTACTTGTTACACCTGTAGTTAGCCGCATCTTTAAGCCTCATACAGCTGACAGTGCGATTTGGCTCGAACCCATTCCAATTTTAAAAATGAACACATTTTGGGGAGGGTTAGGAGTTTTTCTATTCACTCTTCCCCTTTCACCAGCCATTCGTGAGAGCTTTTAGCAAGATGAAAATTTAGACTGCCTCCATCCGCAGAAGAACTACAGATTTACAAACACCTATGCTTTCTCCGTGATTCGAATCTAATCCCTACGTCACAGTAGTCATAAGCATACTTTTCTTTAGGGTGTCATCTGTTTCAGATAATATTGGATAATATGTTATCAGAATGTACTGCATTTGATCAAATTATCCGAAACCGATGACACCCTAAGATTAAAAATAGGAAATCATAATGCTCAAGAAAACTTAACAGTTAACGGGAAAATAGAGAATGTTGCATAAACGACACACTATAAAGCAGAACGTAGGCTATTGAGAACCGACATCGTAATTTTGAACCATGGTCAATTTACGAAAACAGTACGAGAGCTGGCACCCCCTCACCTAATCTTTAACGCCACACCAACTGGAGAACGTTTTACCCTTGAGATATTAACATACATCGGTTTCCTCTTCATAGCGAGACTTCAGCGGTACTAGGCTCGAACTCATGATTAGTCGTTACCTTGACCATTAGATTATCACTAACCCTTAATGGACATATTTTATTAACATGTAGTTTCCGGAATAGTTGTTAGGGATGTTAATGGAATTGAATCCTAAAGAAGGCAGGGATGCTTCTAACTGCATAGTGCCAGGGCGGCGTAGGATTAATGTAAAATATCCATAGAAACGCGCAAGTCCTCTGTTAGGATCAAACAAAAAGGGAAGATAGGTTGGAGAACACGGACCAAATCACTGTTTCACTTTGAAGTCATTTATCTGAGGCATTAGCCTAGGCTTTTGCAAAGATATTATGGTCCTCGAAGCATTTCATATACCCTAAGGTATGTCATTTCATTTAACTAAACAGTATTTAGATGTATGTAAAAGAATTAATTTTTTAATGCTCATTTCTTTTTTTTATTTTTAAATCTGTTGTTTTCAACGTATATATGCAATGTACTTCCGCAAATTTCGATCTTAATTTTTGCGTTATACGGCGTAGTTTACAGTAAATAACGGCATTCTACGAAATGGCATATGTTATCCTGCTATTGTTGTTTATTCCGCTTGATCGAGCGACATCAGATCGAGGTCTACGAAATTTAACGGGGTGAAGGTGTACTTGTTACACCTGTAGTTCGCCACGGCTTTGTGTCTCATATAGGTGACAGTACTTTTTGGCTCAAACTCCTTCCAATTTTGAAAGAGAATGTATTTGGGGAAGGTTGGAGTGTTCTTATCTATCTTCCTCTTCTACCAACCATTCAACAAACTTACTATTTGACGAAAATTTAGACTGCCCTCTTGCCATCGAGGCACTATACATTTATAAACACCTATGACTTCTCCAGGATTTGAACCTGAGCCTTGCGTCACATTTATTAGCGTATTTAATCTTGAGTTGGCCCTGTATCAAATTCCTTAGGGCCCTTATTGGGAGCCCCTCTACATTTAAGACTTTTTCTTACGTATCATGAGTCCCCGTATCATTGATATGGCTGATACGGCGGTATCTAAGACCCTGGTTACAACACTCAGTGTTACTATCCACTCAAGATAACATAATCTACAGCATACTTTACTTAGGACTGTTGTTCCAATGTACGGCATATGATCCAATTATCCGAAACCGATGACGACACAAGTTCAAAAATAGTAAAGCGTAATGTACATGGAAATATAACAGTCACAGAGGAAATAGTGATTGTTACATTAACAACGAACTATAAAGTAAAAGTGGATATCGTAATTTTGAACCATGGTCAATTCACTGAAACAACGCATGAGCTGTCACCTCCTTTGATCACCTCACCAACTGGAGAACGTTTGACCGTTGACATATTTAACGCGCATCAGAACCCTTTGTCCGGCGAGACTTCGGCGGTACGAACTAACTCATGATTAGCTGGCCAGGAGTCCGTTACATTAGTCATTAGGCCAGCATATCTGAATTGGTGGGGCCCCCTATGGGGGCATGATATCCCTATGAGGAAGGCGCGAGCTTATTGAAAAGTCGTAAATAAAAAAGTATTAAAATAGATATAAATTTACTGAAAGAAAGTAAAACAAAATACATTCTAACATAATAAAAATGAAATTCATATTTACACTGATTACGCATTCACACATTTACTAAATACACATTTACGCACACATTTACTTCAATGTTTTGGATAATTCATTTACCAATACTAAATTAAAAACAATCTAATAATTACTAGTGTCTTCCATGGGCTCGTCATATACAAAATTTAATACTTATCTCGATAGTTTGTAATTAAAAACGTATTGTAGCTGTAGCAGAGTGTACATTATTATTGCATAATATTTATTGCATGGGGGGGGGGATTATGATTGGAAATTGGGTCGCAAATCGAATGTTTGAGAAGCACTGAAAGTAGGCTATCTCAGGCCCTCTAATCATATAAGGTCTTATTTTATTTTGATGTAGTTTCTAGTATCGTGGAAGGAATGCTTAAAAATCCATAGCGCCTGTGTAACATGGGACCATTGTAATACATCCATCGAGCCGCAAATGCTCTGAATAGGTTCATACAAAAGGAAAGATAGGTGGTGGATTCCAGGCCAATTCCAGGATGCGATCAATTAAAATTGGTATGGAAACTAGAGAAAACCTTACTGTTTTCTACAGGTTTCTGACTGCTGCGTCTAACGACATATGTAACCTAAGACCTCTCCATGATAAATTCCATGGCCTCGGTCTGACAACGTTGTTCAGGTGCCATCAAAAACAACAACAAAAAACACATATACTTTGCAGCACTACCACCCTCCTTTTTTATTGAACATTTGAGAGAGGACAAGAGAAGTTTACTACTTTAGCTGGACCTATCCGTGTCTTAAGCAATTTATATTTTAATGAAAGTATAAAGATCAGTATTTTATCTCAAACAGAAATAATTTATTTTTCTAGATATATCAAGCTGCATTCTGTTTCTGATTTTGAACAGATTTCCTATGACACATTTATTGAAATCTTACAATCTTCAATTCAAGTACTTTTTAAAAGGATCAGCTTATGTGAGGGAATTCGCCAGTCAATCTAAATATGTATTAAATTATTTATCGGTCCTGATAAAACCTTCCACATACCAAGTGCACTAGTATCAATCTGAAATAAATCTCTCAGCTCAAGTTAACTCGGCACTTCACGCGCGGAAAAAAACGACCTTAACTTCACGCGCCGAGTACCTCATACCCAAGGGGGTGTTTACATTCTGTTTCTTCCGTAAAATTTGTATAGAAAGGTGAAAAAGGAAGAAAAGTAGGAAATAAGATATGTTTATTATACTTTTCTCACGTAAATTTAGTTTTTCTGGTTTTTTATTAGGGTATAGTAATTGTTTATACACTCCTCTAGTCTGCGTCACGAGTGAGTGCAATGTTTTCACTGGATCTTATTTTTTTTTAAATTTTGTAAAAGCATTGCTTGCTGGTTTTTACATTCTTCTGTTTGTCGAAATCCAAAACACTTCAGCAATCAGCGTCTAGTTCGAGGTTTAGTTGGTGATTTCTGACTACATAACAAAATAATTTGAGCATTTATTGTCGCAACGTTCAACAACACAAAAAAATTTTGTCATATGCTAACGATTACATTTCCTAGCCATTGAATAAGATGTGGTCATTTTATCAAGGACGATAATTACTCCCTCAGTTAAATTATCTGGATATATTCAATAGAGGAATCACACTTGCTGTTATACTCTTTGTCATTCGATTCTTCCTCATCATCCACGCAAAGAAAATTTCTTCATCCGAAAATACTTGTACTACATCCATTAAGTACTGTATCTGTTAAATTACTTAACTATCACATTTCTTCATCATAACTATAATAATACGTCATTGCATAAGAAAGATTTTAAAGCGTGCTCATGCATTTAGAACTATAGCGGCGATTCACACGCAGGGTATGACATATCTGAAGGGGCAGTATCCAAAAATATACATTTAGAATTCGCCTACAAGCTAAGGTCCCTCAAAGGATATGACCTTAAAGTCACCTAGACGAGAAATTATTCATTTTTCGAAAAAGGTTCAGATGGAGTGTTGAAAAAAGTTAGGCGTTGGATATGGCATACCCTGCGCGTGAAGAGCCGGGTTACTGGTTAATTAAAACAGCTCTTTTGGCTAGAAATCACGAGGGCCTTAATACCAACTTTATATCTTAATAACACGAGGGTAAATATGGATGAAGTCATAATTTCGAAATTTTATTATTTGACAAAGACGACACACTTTCTACAATGTATCAAAAACGTTATTACTTTAAGCCTCGACAGGGTGCATCACAAACCTTCTAAATAGCGTATTTTCTGTGGCACCAGAGCTTGAACCCGAAACACACCAGCCACGAGTTTGTCACCTTAATCACTAAGCTTCCGTGGCCATGGCGTTTATTTAAAGAAGTTATTACATGCAAAAATATTTCTATTTTTTCATACATTTCTTTGACTTTGATATTTTTCTATGTATAGCGTTTTTATGGCCCTGGTCTGCTTGTGATTATGTGGTACATTCAGCATTCAAGAACAATGTTCCTTTAACAATAATGCAGATGTTTTTAAAGAGGAAATATGCAAAGGAAAATAAATCCTGCATCTAATTTGACAAAAAGGGAAAGCGATAACGCGTGAAAATTTCTATACTACAGTACAATAATTGGTTGGAGTCAGAAAATTTAGAAAATTCAACGTATACAATATAGGAAGTTTTTCCCACTTCTTAAATATGAGGGGTTCTGTGAAATATGTTTCATGCCTTAAAACAAGTTCTGTTTTGAAAGCTGAAATAATTCACAAGGTTCTGGCTTAAGTCACAAAACCTGCCTATGTTGAATAAGGAATCACTTTCGATGTGCTCAAATAGATTAATGTTTTTTTTATTCAAGCAGACACCTTCTGTAATAATACCACACGACTTAATCTGTTTTACTGTCGGGGCTCAAGAGAGGTTTTTTAACATGAAATTCCGAAATATAGAGTGTTTGTTTTGGAGAATAGTTCACCACATTTTTATAAATCTAGCTGCATGAGATTGTCAGTTTGAGCCTCAATTTATTCAACAATGGATTAAATAGTAAATTAGCATGTTTAAGGAGTGCTAAGAAAAAAAAACTGTAGAAGGCTGAATTAGTGATGTAAGTAAGGAAATAATTATATTCTAATGATCTATTACTATACAATGTGAAAATAATCTTAGCCATTTTATGTTAGTAAAAAAAGGGTGGTCATGTGTGTGTGTGTAACTTTATGTTAAATCAAACGATCTTTGACATTAAGGAATATGGAGAGGAAGCAAGTTTTGTTAGGCCCGTGTGTCTGAAGAAAAGAGAAAAAATTCTTATTTTATTTAGATTTTTCCAGCACGTACCTGTTATCGTAAGACAAGGATTATAAAATTCTGATAAATTCAATAAATTGTTTAATTAATATATTAAACTTTTTCTTTGTTTTTACAAATCGAAACATTTTTCAGAGTCATGACATATAGGAAGTCATCAAATAAAACTTCAGCATTCTTACCTTAGTAGAGACTATATAAGTAATGCTTCATACTTTTTTTAATATTCACTTATTCTTATATTATGAGAGTAACTTATAAATTGGAATAATTATAATTCCTCTCATCACAGTCTATATTTCGTTCTGTGAGGTTGACAGATAATTCCTTACGAATATTTAAAAAAAGAGGACACATTGGTGGTTTAAAATTCAGGGGACGATTCTGATCCAGGTTTACCTAAATGTTAAAATGAAAACGCACTCTGCGTCATTTCGGTAATTGTGCTAACTGTGTGGATTCCTTTCATTGCTGCTTTTGAGTTGAAGTGTGGAATTTCCAATACTAGAAGAATCCAACGTAAAGATAGTGCGATGCTTATTACATATCTTCAATCTCAAATTCTTTAAGTCTGTATAAAAAAATTTAGATAATGGGTAAATAATTTAAGTGTTTTCCTTTTCGAAGATGATAGAGACTCAAAGTATGAATGAGTAAGTGAATATTAACGTCACACTGTTTAGCAACATGAGGGCTTTTGGCGACGGTCCGCGTATTTTTGAACCATGGTCAAGTGACGCGGATGACACCTGAGCTGGCACCCCTCTCCTAACTACCACACCACACCAACGGGAGGATGTTTGAGCTCTCGAAAGATTTAATGTGCATCGTGCCCCTACACGGTGGGTCTTTAGTGGTACTGGGATCGAACTCATGACACGCTAACCATGATCCGATGCCTAGACCACTTGGCTACCGCGGCCGCCTCAAAGTAGGAAGTGCATCGCCCGTAGTCAAGTGCTGCCTACGAATCGAGATGTAATTCAAATATTCACATCCAAAGATATTTTAAAAGAACCAGGATGTGATTTTAAAGTGCACCTGTTTCTCTACATGAAGAGACTTTAGTGGTTTTATGGTTCTAACCGATATTTTCACAAAAACAATGATGGTCACAAATTTATGATCAACACCTTACAATCATTGTAGCAGAATTCTACAAGTGCCTGCGTATTCAGCAATCTCAAAGGAGCTATTTCCGAATTCAGCAAATTACCTTTCACAAACCTATCAAAATAGAGTCTAAAAAAGAATATTCATGAATGGGTTCTTTATTCAAATTAACACTTCTCAAAAGCGTCTTTTAGGAGATAATTTTACTACCAATAAAATCTTACCATGTTTAGACGTTTGATCTATCATATCCTTAAGGGTCAAAAGTGACACAAAAGACGATATTTCGAAGCTGTTTATTAAAATGTAATAAAATGAGTAATATAATAGTTATCTTAGTATTTAGATTCACCATAACGCGAGGAAAACAAATTCGTCTGATTGCATGCAGTCTTTGTTTTCCACAGCACATCATAGAAGGTCTTTAAGAATTTTAGTCAGACTGAGTATTATAATATTCGATGCGTTTCATACTTACTTTGGAAAAATCCGGATTTTAATCAACTACCGTAACACAACACCAAATGTAACGCAGGTTTGTTTATTTTGTATCAATTGAACAAGTTATACCTTTGAAAAGGTTGTTTTGAGATGGTCATTTGAAACTTCGTTATGAGAGTTTATTTTTAAGTGACTAATTTTTACACACATTTAGTTGTAGAAATTGTTATGTTTAAAACAGGAAATGTATTATTATTATGCAAACGATTCAAAGAAAGGCGGTCATGTCTCCCAAATGCAATGTTTTTTTGAGAACGTTGTACATAATATCTTAGTGATCATTAAAATTCAAATTAGCAGACAAATATCGGATAAATTTTAGTATGAAAAAACCCAATTTTAAGCAAATGTAAAATTCAATAATTGTGAGATTTCAAGCAAACAATCATATTATTTTTATCTTCCTTCACTTAAAAGAAAATAAAATATTCAGTTTGCCATTTATATTCTTGGTGCAAGTGTTGTCAAGGAATATAGACGTTTAACTCAGATTTAAACATAAAATGAAATTTTGTCATTGTTTTTGATAAAGCTCGATGGACAAGACAACAGAAAAATATCGCTGTGAACTTTGCCAACTGTTATTCAAGGACTTTAAACAGTATCTATATCATAATTATAAAAACCACGATGAACAAGAGCTTCAACCAGAAATCAACAAAGACAATGGGACGTCGTCGCAAAGTTCTTTGAAAACTCTTAGCACTTATAGTGAAACGCAGGTTAGAAAATCTTTTTTAGAAACCCAAAACAGTGAAAGGACTAATTCACCATCAGGTAATTTCTGCGAATCTTTGATTTTGAGTGTTAGCAAAACAACTCAATTTCTTCCGCACACAACAAAAAACACTGCAAAGCCGTCTTGTTCCAGAAACATCACAGGACATAGCCAGGAGACTTGTAGCAGATATCATTCAAATCCAGATGACAGTAGAAAAGATCCATTTTTATCATTGAAGTGCAGCAAAATGGCAATCGATAGCGCTAGTATGAATCCACAAGTCAGTACAAATCAGCCATCAATATCACCTGAATACAACCCATTGGAAATTGATTCGCAAGGAATGAAGGATCATTTCAATCTGAATCGATCATCTCCGTCTGAATCCTGGCAAATGCAATTTGAATCATCTACATCATCGGGAATAAGACACGTAAGTAAAAATTTTCCGCGAATGAATACAAATTATTTTCCAATATCAATTGAACACAACCCACTACAGTCAAGTACTTATGAATTGAATTAATATTTCAATATAAATCAGCAAACGGTGTCACCTGAGTGTGAAAAAATTGCAACTATTACGCAAGGAATAAATCCACACTCCAGTGTATATCAACGAGTTGCCACAGAAGTACATGAAAACGACGCAACGGTGGAGAGTGTTTTATCTCCTGCACACAGAGGAGTTAAAGAAATAAATTTAAATTTTGAGAAATACGCTAAAAATAATAGAAAAATGGCAGATTCCGCAGGTAGATCTAATATATACAGAGAGTCAAAACACTCCGCAAAGGAGTGTCTTGATGAAATGAATGCAAGCAGTTTTTCCATGAACCAAATTAAAAATGATGCACAAATGAAACATCTGCATCTAATTTGTCTCTTGAGAAAAATTCCAATGCTCAGTCAGATGAAATATCAACGAAAGGTGAAAGCTTCAGAAAGGTATTAGATAACGAAAGAGACCAGGATGGATGTAATTATTATGATAAAAAGACACGCAGGTATGAATCGGGTGAAATGAATTTAGAAGAAAATTTAAATTTAACTAGAGATCTACCAGCCATCTACATCAGATGGAATACGACACATAAGTGAACGTTTTCCACTATGCAATACAAATCATTGTGCAGTGTCACTTGGATACAGACGAAACCAATCAAGTACTTATGAAATAAATCAACATTTGAATACAAATCAACTATTAGCGTCATCTGAGAACAAACAAATGGAATTTACCACGCGAGGAATGAATCCACAATCCAGTTCAAATCAACGAGCTGTCAGATGTGCTTATGATAACTCATTTTTAGAAAGTGCTTCATCATCGCCACACATGAGAACTAACATAATGAACCAAAATATTGAAAAATACTCTAAAAACAATCTTAAGAAATTGAAAACCGGTGGTCAATCGACCGTTGTTGATGGAGAGCCGAAAAACATGAACACGAAGCATGTTGATCAATGTGGTGCTAATATCCCAAGCATACCCCCAAACGAGATTGAAGCACGCAACAAAACTACTGCATCTAATTCGTCCCTTAAGCAATATTTCAATGTTCCAACAGAGGAAAGATTAAAAAGACCTGAAATTTTGAGATGGTTCTTAACTAACGAAAACAATCAGATTCAATACCAACATAATGATGAAAATATATATAAATGCGGATCGGAAGAAGTAGAACACAATTCAAATTCCACAAGACAACGTTGCCATGGTAACGGAAACGATCCTAAGAATTGTGATAAACCTGATCATAGATTAGACCAACAATCTAATTTCGTGAAGAATGCTGCAGCTCGTACAAGACTAAAGAAATACGTGTGCAAGTTTTGTGAGAAAGCATTCAAAAGTAAATATACTAATCTTTCAGTACATATTCGTGTTCATACAGGAGAAAAACCGTATAAGTGTGATAAATGTTCAATGGAATTTACATGGAAAAGTAATCTGACAAGACATAATAGAGCTCATACAGAGAATAGGCACACACAATTTAAGTGTCATCAGTGCGGAAAACAATTTGAAAGAAAAGATAATCTAAACAGACATATACGCCTTCATACAAGAGAAAAAGCCACGTAAGTTTGATAAATGTTAAGAGGGCATTTTTTTTAGGTATAACCTTCATCTAAAAGAACACAAATGTAATCATACTTGAAATTAGCCATATATAAGAATGGTTTGTGAAAATGAAATTGATCGAGAAAGTTCATTGAAATTTATATTGTTCTATTCCTTCTACGTTTAAGGACGAAATTATTTTCAAATTTTGTTGTAAACCAACAATTGAATAATTATAGATAATCTAGATGTGTATAAACTGTGTTAAGTAAGGATTATAATAGAATAATTTAAACACTTTGGTGTTTTGAACTCGGCAAATAATTTTTAATCTGATGGCTGTTGAAGGATATTAAGTTGTAAATTTGATCTGAATAAGTACACTGGAGCTGAAGATACGTGAATGTGAAGAATGCAGAAAGAAAGTGTTCCTCTTTTCTATATTACGGGCGTGCAAAGCAAACTTTTGCCATGTGAATTCAATAAATACACAGTCGAATCCAAGAACCTAATTTTGATAAATGTGTTGGAAAAAAATGTATTAATAAATTTTAAACTCTGTACATGTTAAGGCGTTTTCTTAGAAGTCAAAATTAATTAACTACTTTTTAATTTCTTCTAGAGCCATGCTGTTACATAGAATGAATAAACTTGTTTTTATCATAGAGTGTTTTTTCAGAATTTAGAAGGAGTTCAAGAATGGCATCTACATAAATTTTACGATGCAAAGAGTTATGCTTTGTTTAATTATTAGCACAAATGAAGTATTCATCACAGTCTATTCTTGGAATAATTCCTCTGCCAGTAGCAGAAAATTTAAGTTAAAGTTAAATGGATGAATTTGTAAGCTTACTAAACTCGTTTGTATTTTCTGTAAATTTCATGCATAAATCTAGTTTTCAAAGTATTAGTTAATAAACATGTAGAAAAATCGAACGTTACCTAGTAAAATAATCTCGAATTTGTACCTTAATTTCTGCAGGAAAGTCTGATTGCCGTAACATAATGTTTAGAAGAAAACTATCTTGTGAGAGTTTGTGCTCTACGTGTGCGTTATTGAGTGATTGATGACGTCACGCTCTGAAGCAGTACTTCCCAAATTTTTAATACTTGTGATCCACTTTTCAGTCATAACTTCCATTCACACCCCCCCCCTTCCATACAATAACAATGTAATGAATGCAATAATAATGAACTTTGATGCTAAAGCTACAACACGACATTCTACAAAATTCATAAGAAATTACAAATGCGTGTATTTCATGTTGTATAGGATACATTTAAGAAGATATTTTACAAGTAAGTTATAATTAAATAAAAAAGAACCAGAGACAGAAGGAGAAAGTATATTACTTTTCCTTTCTATATTTATAAGTATATTATATCAGCTTAAAGGGCACTTTATTTTTTGTTAGGTCAAAATGCTTGTTTGGTTCCTATCAGTAACTTATTATTTCTTTAAAAATAATCTTTTATTTTCAGCTTTTCGATATACTCACGCCCCCCCCCCATGTTGGGTTATCACCCCGCCTCTCTAGGGAGGCAGCCCCCACAGTTTGAGAATCCCTGTTTTAAATAAAAACTAGAAGGCTTTTGAAGTAACCCTGTAACTTTGATTTCAAAGGTTACGGGGATTTTTTTTATCGTGATACATTTATTGGAAGAAAAGTAATTAAAAGGAATTTTTGTTCGGTTTTGAGATAATAATCTCTCTTTAGTTTCGTGAAATTCTTCTGACAGTTTTGAAATCTTTATATACTGTCCAGAAACGGGTAGACAATTTGAAAAATTGAAAATTTTTATTAAAAGTGCAAATTACTTTTCTTTATTCAAAAAAACTCTTAAATATATTTATAATTACGCTATTTGAGCCCACTCTTTAAAGGGCACAATGAATTATTTTAAATTTTTGCAAATTTGATAAATTGTAGATAAGACTATGAAAAAAAAACTGGCCCTGTTGTGTTTATACAAAAAAATGGTCTTATATAGATAGAAAGGCCTAGAGAGAGAGAAAGAGAGAAATCCATCAAAATTTCTAGGCTAAGATTGAATGCTACAAATTGTGTTTCTTTTTAATAGAAAAAGATTCATTAGAATAGAAGTTGTAATTTGTTTTCGAACTATATTATAGAAATAATTCCTTTATTTTGCTCATCATTAAACTGTTTAAAATCTTCAACATTTCTGTACAAATAATACAATTAAAAATACTTTTTTTAAAAATTTTTTTAAAAAAAATATGTAAGGACATATTGTTATAGTATAGCGAATGGAATTTAGAAAGGAATTCATTTCACTATACATTATCTACAAATCTGTAGAACATTTTTAGAAATATTTCCCCTTTCCTTTGTAACGCCTTTTACAATATAAGTTAGCCAACAATAACGCTGGTTTTGAGATATTTTAGCGAGACAGGATACTGAATTTCTAACATTTCCATTCCTGATTCAGGTACTTTGGGTGTACTCAATTAAATAGCAGCAATTTACGAATACTTATATAATATCCTAATCTACGGCATATCATCGAATATTCTCAGAAGTCAATGACACCATAACCCGGCACTTCTCGCGCAGGGTGCTCATACCCACCGTCTAACGTTCCTCCTAAACCTTTTTTGGAAAAAAGATAGTTTCTCGTGTAGCTGACTTTAAGGAAAAATCCTTTGAGGGGCCTTACCTTGTAGGCGAATTCTAAATATATATTTTTGGTTATCGCATCTTCGGTTTTGTCATACCCAGCACGAGAATCACCGTTACAGTTCTGAATGCATGTGTGAGTACGTGTTAAATTTCTTTATGCTATGGCTTGTTATTGTAGTTATGATGAAGAAATGTGATATTTGAATAATTTAATAGATATAGTACAACAGTATTTTTTCGGATGAAGAAATTCTATTTGCGGTTATGATGTGGAAAAATCAAATAATGAAGAATATAACAGCAAGTATAATTCTTCCACTGAAATCGATCTAGATTTAGAAAAGGGAGACACTGTTGAAAATAAATGCTTTATATATAGAGACATAAAAACATTAAGGAAGACCGTAATTTAAAAGGAGGCAACTGGTACACATATTATCCACTTTCAGATGAACTTTTGAAGAAAAAAAATATAGCTGGAACAAAATTAAAAAAAAAGAAATTCTAAAATTTTTAAATTTAAAGAATAGAGAAGTTTACTCCTATATGTTTAGTTTGAAAAAGATACAGATTAAAAAATATAATAAGATCCAGTGAAAACATCGCACTCACACTCACGACGAGATAAAAGGAGTAGATAAACAATGGACAGAATGTCCTTATAAAAAGAACAGAAAAACTAAATTTACGTGTGAAAAATGTAATAAACTTGTATATTTCCTACTTTTCTTCCTTTTTAATCTTTATATACAAGTGTTACGGTAAAAACACAATGTAAACACCCTTGAGTATGGCATACCCCTCGCGATAACTTTAGATCATTTTTTCACGCAAGTGATGCCAGGTTAAGGTAAAAATTTTTTTTCTTAACAACCCTCAGATAAAGTAAATTGTGAGCAAAAGAATCACGAAGAAAGAAGAAACTTCGCCCGGACAATAGCCAAGAGAAAATGCGATTAAGCAACTGCAGGATCTTTCATAAAATGGATTTCAGGAGTTTTACGAACAGTTATACGATTATACTTTAAATACTTATACTCTTATGTAGTTATACTCTTGATCAATTATGGGGATGCAGGAGGACAGTAATTTGAAGTTTAATTAAATTAAATTATTGTTCTATTTTTTAATACTTTGTAGACTCATTCCGGGAACTTTCTGACCCTACCTTGTATTTATGAATGGAATATGCTTTTGCGATTTTTTACACAATATATCGAGTCTATAGGTCTATCGAAATTATTTGCAGTCGCATTTAATATTCTGCTTTAATTTGCTTCTATATTTGGTTTTTGTTGCCACATACGTTGCGAAAATTTTAATCTTAAATATATTGTTCAAAATGACATTAAAATGTTTTTAGCTCTGTGAGAAATCTTGTGTTTTTTTTCTTCTTCAAATTTGTGGTTTGAATTTTAGGAGCCGTTTCTGCTTAAATTTAGATTTCAGCTGCGGTATTGATAATATATAGATAAGTTCATCCTTTTCCTTCATTGCCGATCTTTCTGATTCAAATATTTATATTACTCTTTCTATACTCTACGAAATGTTAATTTATAGCTGCTAGGTTTTCTTTTTAAATGTTCTCTTCTAGCCAATTTTATGTTCTTGATTGTATAATTCTTAACTCTGTCGTCTAAATCCAATTCATTCCATTCCATTGCACTTATTTTTAGAATAATTGCACTAAAAATTATAAAAGTGTTTTGTAAAACTCAGTAACAAAAAAAAATATATATATTCACAATCTAATAAGTACATATAAAGGTAAAACGTTTTATAATATTCTTTTTTTTTTACGTTATAGCAAGAGATGCGGGGAATTACTAAAATGAGAGGCTGTCCGGGACAGAAATTAATGTATAATTTTCCCCCATGGGACGTGGAACTCCCGTTGAACATTGCTTGAGAGCTCAGTTGGGAATGTTTACATTGGGTTTTGAAGAAAAATATGTATACAAAGATTAAAAAGGAAGAAAAGTAGGAAATGCAACATGTTGTTTTCATTTTTACACGTAAATTTAGTTTTTCTGTTCTTTTTATAAGGACATTCAGTCCATTGTTCATACACTCCTTTAATAGCGTCGTGAGTGAGTGCGATGTTTTCACTGGATTTTAATATTTTTTAATCTGTATCTTTTTTAAACTAAGCATGTAGCAGTAAACTTCTTTATTCTTCAAATTTAAAAGTTTTGGAATTTCTTTTTTATTTTCTCTTATTTTGTTCCAGCAAGAGTTTTTTTGTTGTTTTTTTTTTCAAAAATTCATCTGAAAGTGGATAAGATGTTTACCAGTTATCTCCTTTAAAATTACGTTCTTTTCAAACGTTTTTGTGTCTCTACATATAAAACATTTATTTTCAACAGTGTCTCCTTTTTCTAAATCAGGATCGATTTCGTGGAGAAATTTATACTTACTGTTATACTCTTTATTTAATTTTTCCTCATCATAACCACGAAGAGAATTTTTTCATCCGAAAATACTGCTGAACCATATCTATTAAATACTATATTCATTAAATTACTCAACTATCAAATTTCTTTACCGTTACTACAGTAATATGCCATAGCATAAGGAAGATTTAAAACGTGTGTTCATGCATTCAGATCTGTAGCGGTGATTCAAGCGCAGGATATGACATACCCGAAGAGGTGATATCCAAAAATATATGTACTTAGAATTCGCCTACAAGCCAAGACTCCTCAAAGGATATGACCTTAAAGTCAGCTACACAAGAAACTATCCATTTTCCAATAAAGGTTTAGAAGGAGCGTTGAAAAAAGTTAGATGGTGGGTATGACACACACCCTGCGTGAGTAGTGCCGAGTTAAAGAACTGTCTTGTTCTTTTCGACTGATTTGCATAAAATCCTCGAGCCCCGATCAACGCAACAGTACAATTTAATCAAAGAAGAACATAAACTTCCATGCAAACGATGCTCCGAGCATAGAATATAAGGGATGCGCTGCTTTTCATTCAAGACGAGAATCCATTTCAAGCGAAAGTACGATTTCTTTTCCCGAAGATATACTTTCATGCCTTATTCGGGATTGAAACCCGAGTCCAATCGATTACAACCCGAGTGTCATAACCACCATACACGTGAGAGCTCTTATTGGACATTCGGTGCATCTCGGAAGTCATTGACGAATAGATCCGAATGAACTCGGGTCGGAGAGGAATATTTCAGGATATATTAAACGCGGCTTCATTTCCAATATTTGTTAAGGCTTAGTTTTGCATATTTGAATCGGGATTTGCAATAAAAACTAAATAAACAGTTTTTAGTTCATATTGTCTGCTTCGTAAATCATAATCGTATTTGTGTGTTACGTCTCTTTTTAGCACGTTTTTCACGTAGTGGAACAAAAGCGCTATTAGGACGCAAATTTCGTCTTCGTTCCATATTTTGTCGTAACTTTTTCTCAGCCAATAAGCAACCAATTGACCTCGGGTTTTCGGCATTGGGTCGCATTTGTGTCCTAGATGAGTCGAATCATATTTAAATTTTCCCATAATTTTCCCGAATTTTCCTACAAATTTTCCTGAATTTCGTTAGTTTATCACAAAATTTTCTCAAATTTTACCTAGTTTTCAACAAAATCGTACCAAATTTTCCATAAATTTTTCAAATTTTCCCGAGTTTCCATGGAATTTTCCAAATTTTCCACAAGGTTTTCCTGTATCTCGGGATTTACCAAATTTTACTGAGTTTACACAAAATTTTCCCGAGTTTTCCACAAAATGTTCCCAGAATTTTTCTTTTCAGCTCAATAGTAGTACATTTAGAGGAGTGGTACAGTTCTCTCTCTCTACTTTCTGTTAGTAAAAAGTTCATTAGTTGCATTATTGTTTAATACAACATGTGAAAAACGCGCTAAAATTACTTGGCCATGCCAATGATTGATATCTTGTTATTTTCATATGGCTGACACACATCCCATGTCAGTGGAGCAATTTGAATTTTGAGGACTATGTATTATGCTTATTATTCGAATGCCTCAGTTTGTATTCTAAACTGACTGCAAAATAAATTTCACCATATTTTTTGAAGAATCAATTTCTTTCCATACATAACAATTGCAACAATTAACTACATTAATTTTTTCAAACGAAATAAACAAAAAAAGATACTAAAAATAGAAGCAAAGATTATGAAAGGTAAAAGATCATGACATAATTAACACGAGCGCTTACACCAGCACTGTGAACAATTCAAACATTTTCCTTCAACTTGTATTGGTTTATTAATTGTAATAATAAAATAGATTTTGTTTTTACTTTTTGTATTTTCCCTCGAGTGTTGCAGCATTATGTTTATCTGAGTTTTGGGGAAGATTGAAATGAAGAAGAATTTGCAAAGGAATATGAAAATTAATGAAATCAAAACATACAAAGATAAAATTATCTTAAAGTAATGAGAAATAAGAACACGATTAATCCTATCCTTCTTTGGAAATTTTCAAATTGTATCAAAAATATTATTATGCTTTTAATAGGCATATTCGATGGGCCTTGCTACAAATGAAAAAAGATTAAATAGATGCTATTTTCAAAAGACAGAATCCTAAATCCTTATCTGGAAATATATTGAGATAAATTTGAAACATTTAACAGTTTTACCTACTGATGATCAATTATTACCTCCCATAACTGAATACCTCATAAAATCCAGAATCAATTATAGCTGGAAAATAAGGCTTTTTATGGACTGAGGATCATTTTAAAATGTAAATTTCTTTCAACAAACACAACATTTTTAATTTACAAAACTCTTATTAGACCAGTTCTGACATATGCATCTGAGACTTGGACTGTAACAAAACTGGAAGAAAATCGAATGGTATCTCTTTGGAAAAAAATACATCACAGTATACTTGGTGGTGTAAACGAAAACAATAGCTGGAGAATAAGATACAATTTTGAACTATATAGAATTTATAAACAACTTGACATCTTTAAATACATAAAAATAAATAGAATGAATTGGATGACCCATATAATTCGACGGGCCAGTTCTGTATATATTCTGAAGTCACAGGGGTCGAAATCAGGGAAGTAAGGAGAATGTGGCAAAACTGTTGTTTTTTCATTTTCACCTCGTCGTCACAACCTGTTCTTACTGTCACAGAAACCTTTTCAATGTTTCCATCTGTGCGGGGAGTCTGCCGACGTTCCGAGACGTTCGTTGTCATCGACATTTTACATTCTTCCCTGAAATGTCGATGCCACTCAAAAACTTGCGTTCTTGAGAACGTAACACTGATGTACTTATGCTTCAAAATTTCGTAAGTCTACGTAGCACTCTACAAAATTTTATATTCTTGCTATGCTTTACAAACGACATATTTTTCAATCACCGGTTCCTAAATGCATCCGCTTACAAAATACAATGTCGTGGAGAGCTGAACATTGTTTTAAGACAAACCAGTTTTACTATAGGGGAAGAAGGCAGTAACACATAAATCTTATCGTAGTCACTCTACATCAAAATTTTTACCAATAAAATGGCTCGTTAAAAGCTCAGTATGGGAACTTTTAAATCCTACATCGTATAAAATTAAGCAATCAGATTTAAATTATTTACACTATCTTTTAATAAAATTAGACACTAAATACTAATTTCATAAATCCGAAACACTATTCTCTACAAGAATGCCAAAAATATTTAGCATACAGGAAGTTAATCAAACATGAAATCTGATTAAAAAGCCACTTCTTATGTCATTATCTAAAAAGGAACTATTTAAATGAACTCATATATGTAATGAATTTCCTTTCAAGCATTACATCGTAATTATTTGAAATACTCAAAAAGGTGGAATAAAAACATACAAGAAAAGAATAAAAAGCAACTTCATTATGATTTAACTTAACAAGTGTGTAATTAGAATACTGATCCTTTGAATACAAACAGAACATAATTTAAAATAAAACTAATGAAATAACTTGAAACTTTTCATTTTTACCGCACAGTAAAACTTAATTTCCCAAATCTATTTCATTCGGTCAGTCACCACGAGCAAGGTGGATGAAAATTAATTTTGACCTTTAAGATTAAATGGAGAGTTTTTAAATTAGCATACACGAGAGAAGAACTTCAGTTTTATTCAAATTTAATAAAAAAAAGATATTCTACAATTCAAAACGAGTTCAGAATAATTAGATTCTCATATTCACTAATCAACAGAACAGCAAACAAGCCCCCAAAGTAATGCAGATTTGATTTTACTTTTTTTCTTTTTAATTTAAATCATTCTCCTTCCTCTACATTTGCATTTGCTGTTTATTAGGTAAGTAGTTCAAAAGAATAATTAAAATAATCATGCGAAACAATCATCATTCCTGAAGTTAAGATTAGTTTTGTAGAAATATAAGTGATTTTTTTATTTAAATTCTAACAGTAACACAAATGGAACTACGCGGTATGTAAAGCTAATTTGTTTCCAATTTTTTTAAACCATTACCTTAGTAATTTGCATATTTATATCGAAAAATTAATTATGAATTATAGTTTATGTGTTCTATTTCATTAAACACGATAATGCTACATTTCAATTTGTAAAATGTTTTCAGAATGTACAATAGCTTGTCATTCGATTATTGCTTTGTAAGAGAAAATAGAAAATTTTTTTTTGGATTCTGGATTAAATTTAAATAATCATAAAATTATCTGTAATGTTTAAATTAAACACGTCACCAGGCGAATTTTACGATTAGAGCTTACATTCCTTAATAGTAGTTTTAATTTCATCTAAAATAAAAATGTACTTCAATATGTAGTACAAATTATTTTTACGAAAGTATGTACTGTGCTGTAAGTGTAAAGAGAAATAAAATTGCATCTTTTTTCTCATACATATATATTTTTTTTAAATTAACTTATTTTTCTAGAAAAATATATATCTCGAAATTTTTCAATGATTTTTACATAAGTTAATTCAGTGTGCCTATTTCTTGTTTTATCTATGAATGTTTCTATTCATGAATTTCTCAAACAAACATGGACATGACTGAGAATTGGTTCTAAAATGTCCAAATTTCAGTATCTAGTGTATGAATAGATTACATATAAACAAGTACACCAATCTTTTTTTACACGTAGATACGTTCCTAAGAAAAATGTGCAAAAAAAAAACGAGTAAAAAAACATATGCGGCATACGGTAAATTTGGTGATATGTGCCACAATTTCAAAAAATCGTATAAAATGAAAAAACTATTAATATTTCAGTAGAAAACCATGCAAAAAGGACTAATTCATGCTACATGTTTATAAAACAAAAACAATTATTTTAATTCAGTTTTAATAAAAATTAAAATTAGTTTGCAGTAAAAATTCTGTCTATAAGTACAGACCACATATAACAATACAAACTGAAATTACTAATTCAATACTACTTGATAACAAGCTTGCACTTTTATTGTGAACTGGATCAAAATTGCTATCATCAGTGAATGTGTCAGATACGTATAGTTCAAATGTTGGCTATGATTCAAATGAAGAATTTAATTTTCCTCAAGTTTATTACATAATTTTTGAAATCCCCCTACTGAATATTATGAAGAAATTTTAATGCACACTGAATGTCAGGATCATGAGCAATAAAATGTTGTTCCATATTTTTAGCAAATTTTAAGCCCTCGCGAATTAATTCTGCTGCTGATAGCTAAACTTCACCTTCAACTTATTTGTTATCCCGAAACTATCCATAAACTTGTTCAAATCGTTCTCATCCAAGGGTTACGAGTCCCCAAATTTTTTTTTGGAATTCATGCAAAAAAAAAAGATCGTGTACAGAAAAAAAATCATTAAATTCGCATACCATGTTATTTAAAAATCTTAAAAAAGACCATGTACAAAAAGAGTCCGGTGTTTATAAAAAAAAAGTTCCCTTTTAGCAATGACTTCATAATTCGTATCAGCAAAGATAAAACATTTTCAAAATTAATACAATTTTATGTGACCGATCCGTATAATCAAAACCTAAAATTAAATACAGACACATTTTTCTATCTTAGAAGACTGCAAGATTCACTTGATCAGCATTCAATAGAATTCCTAAAATATGTGTCTACTGGCCGTGTAGCATTTCAATGTGTACATTCTTTATTGTATATGGAAACACACTTGTTAACTGTCGAACATTGAGTTCGAGGTTATGATCTGCAAGAGAATTCCGGTTGCTATCGAGCGTGGGAAATATGTGTGTTTTGCATGATCCGCTTGTACCAACTTTATCGCAAATACACAATAGGAGAGCGCACCGATATGACTACAAATCTATCAAAGCAATCGGATTTCATTGGTTGTTATTGGATATTAGGCATTCATTTCAATGTGCAAATATTTTTCACAGAAGAACACTACCAGATTATTCCAATTAGTGGGACTACCAGTAAAAAAAAAACATTTTACAATAATACTTTTATTGATAACAGACATAAAATTTTTGCAGCATACGTCAGTTGAACATTACACCAGTCCAGAACTAAACAAGAATAGAATTTATGCTGCATTCATACAAAAAAAAGAGTTTAATGAACAACTTATTATCTTACAAGTATCAGTTGCTCATTTATAAAATAAATAACGTTACTAATTTTTACCCACAAGTAAATCAAAATATCGCTGTATCACAAAATAAACATAAATTAAAATAAATTTTTAGCTTTTAGCCATTCTCGACACTTATGCTACCCCAGGTGTGGCCATCCCGTGGCCCATCTTGAATACTATTGAAACCATCAAGACACATTAACATCAAGTCACATTACAAAATATGACTATTTTGACCAATATATTTTGTTTTTAGTGTTTTTTTAGCAAATAAATTCCATAACTGCTTCTATTTTATCACGTAGCTTCTGTTACAGCGAATCTTTTTTTTCGATAATGAAATTTATCAAACATAAATCACGCTCAAACTTAACAGACTAAAACCTGCAACATGCATTACGATAAGCCAGCGTTTTTTAAACTGTGGGGCGCCCCCCTGGGAGGCACCATAAATCTACGAGGGGGGCGCGAGCACATTCAAAAGTCGTAAACTTAAAAAAATTATTAATTTATTGAAGTAAACATACAGAATATACATTCTGGAATAATAAAAAATACAATGCACATTTACTCTGATATAATAAACTTATAAATACATCAGTACTGCAATCTAATTATGTATTTTGTAATTAATTTAACAAAACTATAAGAACATGTTTAATAATTAGCAGTGACCCCAAGGGGATGCATATCTTAAATTATATGCAAAAATTAACCCTTATCTTGATAATTTGTACGGTTTATAATTAATCCCTTAACTGCAGATAAAAATTTATGCGATTTGCTCCCCAATGCCACCATTTTCCACGTAGGCACGCGTATATGAGGTATTGGGGGGGGGGGGTAGGAATAAATAAGCAAATCCTCTGAAGTAAGTAAATCCTTCGCAAACACTGTAAAAGTCCTTTTTGCATTCCAAAGCCGAAATAATTTTATAGATAGCTGTGCACAGAAAAGATCGTATTTCGGAAAGACGTATATATACGTCTAAGACAGTGAACGAGACGTTTATATACGCTTGGGGCACTTAAGAGTTTAAAGTCGTATTGTAGTTTTAACGTCAAAGTATAGTGCTATTGAATTCAATACATTGTTACTGTTAGAAAGGGGGGTACGATGAAAATTATGATTTAATATTGGGTCGCAAACATTGAAAGTTTGAGAAGTACTGCGATAAGCAAATAAATACATTGAGATCGACTTGCAAAAACTAAGTGAAAGAGTTGAGAAACAAAAATCTGCTTAAGTAAATAAATTAAACATTATTTGATCATTGCATTATTATTATATTATTTATCTATGTTTTGTATACATAAAAAACAATGAAGAAATGAATAACATGTCGATCTGCTTTAAATTTTCTCAACAAAAATTTTTTGTAATGGGAGAGCAAATCCGATATAAAATTATACATTTTTATATGCGGCCCTAGGGATTATAACGTTTTTTACGAAGTAGCCCTCAAAGCAGTGCCGGTTTGTCCATTGAACGCTTGTGTGGACGCCCAGTGGCCCGGAGAGTCCCAGAAGGGCTGGGATAAGATGGACAACCAGATTCTTTTCGTTATAAATTTCGATTCTCCAGTGCCAAAGGGGTGTGTATACCTTCTGTGATCAGGACCCGAAATTATTTGCCGAAATAATTAACCGAAATAACCTCGAAACTGCCTCGAGGTTATTTGGGTTAGACACACCTGTGCTATCCTTAGGTGAATGTACGAAATATTAGCCCTAATATAACAATACATGTTACAGAAGCAAAATTAATCAAAATATTATAAAACTCTTTTTTTTTTTGCTTTTATATTTACTTTTATGCAAATTTTAATGAGTTATGCGGTAGTTTCATTTTCCTTTTCATCATCCCTAATCAAGCCTCTTGTTTACATTGTACAATCAAAGAAATTTTTTTAAAAAAATTTCTAATGTGCTGCAGATTGGTGTTTTATTATTCCAGACCTAGTACATTCTCCGGGAGCTACTATCTCTTTTTAGTGCAGCACCCTATAGGCGGATAGCAATCAACTCAGGTAATTTTGACGCCAGTTTCTTCTACAAATGGAAGCACCTGAGCTCTAACGATGCAGACCTGTAGTAGGATTTAATTTCGCTGAGAGTATCCAAGCCAAACAGACACCCTATGGATCTTTTACATGCTGTGTAATCATACGACATGGTCGTGGTCGATTTTTTGCATCATGAAAATCTATTGACTTGGCTGGGGACAAACTCGCAACCTTAGGTGCGGAAAGCCAGCGACAAACCAAACACGCCTCCCAGCCGGCCAATAAAAATAAACAAAAAATAAGCAAATACCAAAATTGATAGAATTGATAGAATTTCCCGCTAAATTTTTAGCAAATACGTCTTCAATAATTTAATTTCGTAGTGCAATGGGCCTTGGCTGGGCCACTCAGAAAAGGCGGGAGGGCCACTTGTGGCCCTCGGGCCGAAGGTTGAGTATTGCTGGTCTAACATGAATCCTACTAAACAAGAATTCCACACCCATCAAATTAATTGGATTCTGTTACATTAGAAGGATCGTAGAGAATCCTGAGTTCTCTATCTAAATAAAAACACAACTAGAATCATTAAACATACTGAACTTTAACTCATCAGTAAAAAGTAAATGGCTCCACTCTTTTTTGCTGAAGACATTATTACGAATTTTGTGTTTAGAATACATAAAATAGCGTAAATAATTTTTGCTGGATGTGTAATACGCTTATATTACTCTGTGCTGCATTTATTTTATGTTAAAAATGTAATATATTCGCAGCAACACCGTTCCTTACATTATAACGGCGATTCAATGGAAACTTAGCGAAATCTTGGCAATAGAGCCTAGTTCACATCACTTTTGATGACCATAGGGAGTTCGAGACTCTATGGATTATTTTGGAAAATACGGGAGAAATTTACTAATATCACACGATCTATGACGTAAGCAGATTTTTCGAGAAAAATCAGTGATGCCTATATAATTTGTGAAATAGCTATCGGTAAAAAAAATTCTTAACACTTCATATATTTGCAACCTTAATATCTACAAAAACTAATAAATTTCTTATTTTGATTTTATAAAAATTTAGTAAAATGTATTTAGTTTACTGAAGATAGAAATATCATGCTTTTGCACTGGTAAATAGGAAGACGAAACTGTATTCGTATCAGTTTGATCGTTGAAGAGTGGTATTACTTTGAACACGAAGAGTCGAAAAGTGATTCGTTATTACTTCGGCTGCTGTGTAAAGCAAGCGAGTCTTGTGAATAATCTTTTACATATTTGTATTTTATATTCTGATAGTTAGGTCTGAACGTCGTAGGAAGTGGGTAGGCTTTCTGAGATTTATTCTGCTAATATAGCTGCTGTAATTCAAGGATTGCATTTAGACAATAAATTTCCATCACCTCTGAAGAACTGTCTTGCTTTTTGCGATTGATAGCATAAAATCCTCGAACCCCGATCTACGTAACAATATGTTCTTGGATTCATAAGCGATGGGCTCTTTCTATAATGGATGAAGCGGGACACATACCACTGGCAGAAATCGCCTTCTCAGTTAAGTATCCTTAAAAAGTTTGTCTAGAAATTGTCTTTCCAGTGGCAGCAGCAAAGTCTTGAGTAAGCTCCTCAAGTGTGATGTCTCTGCCATGGTATGGGTTTGTTGTCAAATATCGATCTTCTGTAAACGTTGTAGGTTTTTTAAGGACAACCTTCTCCATGTCTTCTAACAACAGTACCCGTAGTTTTATTCACTATTTGGATATCCCCCATTCGAGAAACATATAGGTTTCAAGCTACTTTTGCTGGAGATATCCCACCATCAATCCATTCAACGTATCTCAACCTCAGATCATTATCTAAACGATTGGGAGAACTCATTTTAGAAAAAATAACACACGTTTTTGCATATCACAATACAATTTACAAGCCTAAACAAAAAAGTTCAAAGCTCTACTGCACAAATGATTTAAATAATTTTAAGGCCATAAAAATTATTTTTGTCAGTCAAAACTCATAAAATTAGGATATGATGCTTGCTTTTGTTCATTTTATAAATGTTTTTTTTTAAAAAAATAGTAGCAGATTTCTTGAAATAGTAGGAAAGTTATGTTTGTAACGTTAATTTTGGACCACAGTGTAGTTCCAAGTACCTAAAATAAAGTTTCATATAACTCATTTTGTAAGAAAATAAAACAAACATAAACTTTTGGGGAAAGAAAATGTCGAAATAGAAATAGAAATGATGGACGAAATAGAAATCAGCTATGTATAAGAATAGACTCTTAAATTAACGTGATATTTTTCTTTCCTTTTAATGAACAAGTAATATTTTTAACTATTAGAAAAAAAATCTAGTGGTATGATTTCTGAAAATAAAAATATAAAAATAAAGCTTTACTTTGTTTTAGTTTGAAAACTTACCATAGTCAATTTTTTCTGTTTTTTTTTAAACGATCACACTAGGTTTAGAATATAAGATTTTTCAACAATGTTGAAGCTAATGAAAAGAATAACGATTAAATGTACATGGAACTTAATAAGATGCTATTTTACATTTCCTATGGGCATAAATAGTATTGCCACATTTAAAAGAAGACAACATTATAAGTTGAAAGAATGTATATTTATCTTCAGAAATTCTTATGAAAGCATTCTTGACACAATACGTATCTAATAAATAGATACGCGAGAAATAGTTAAGAGTGGGTATCTAACATCATTTATATTTCGTGAATTTAATATATTCTCATTCACTCATGTATCTGACACACATTCCCCAGTTTTCCCTCTCGTTTAATATTTTCAAATATTTTGTATGCTCCGAACTGCTATACACAATGTTATCCCAAAGATCTCCGTGAATTAAGCAAACGAAAAAAAAAACTTGGGTAAGGGGGACTCCAAACATCAGCTCAATGATCCGTGTGACCTAAATTGGGATTAAGCGATTTGTTAATAAATCTGGACACTTCCCTCTCGCCTCGCATCACATCACTTCTTCAAGGGTGTCATCCATCTTTGCCTGTCCACTCCCGGTTTGTAAACAGCTCGATTCGTAGGACTACCCCTTAGATGGCCAATCAATTAGGAAAGGGAATTTTCATTATGTAGAGATGATAGCGAACTAATTATACAATGTCTCCCCATTAGGAGGGAGGGGGTGATGGACTTTTCCCGCTTTTTCTCGTCGATTGATCTCTATATTTCTATGGCGAAACTTTCTTATTCTAATATTTTGGTGCTCCTAGATTGCCACTCTCTCAGTTCTTTTACTCAGCTGTGTCTTTAAAATTATTTTTTATCAGCTTATTTTATCCATAGTACAATGTCTAAGAAAGAGAATATTTATTTGAATATATGGATGTTTGTTTATATTTTGTGTTTTCTGTGTGTATACATTGTGTACTTCGAAGAGATTTTTTTAACTTGTTTTATGCATTAATTGAAAAAATTCATGATGCGTTGTAGTCACGTGATAACTGTAATCACGCGTTTCCAACCAATTATTGGTTGCACTATTCTGTTGCCAATTTTGGCTTTTTACATAAATTTTATTTTAAAAAAGTACAAGTTTGTTAACAATAATAACGCACCTAGGCACAGAAAATGCAGTTGATTTAAAAGTATAACTTACGATTATTTTTTTATTTTGAAAAATCTTTTGAAATAGCTTATTACTTAAACATCTGTAGCTCCTAGAAAAATTTTATTAAAATTCTTCAAATCGAACATCAAGAACGAGACTAATGCCAGTTTTGAAATCAGTGTAGAACACGCGCGATTGTATTTATCATCTGTCCGTCATAATCTAGCCCATTGGTGAAAAAGTTTTATGGCTAAGAAATATTAATTCGAAAAACAAAAGATAAAATAACTGAATAATTATGTCAAGATTTATTTTTGGATTATATACAATTAGAGAGATAAGTAAGTCGTATCAATTTAAAAATAAGTAGTACTTATTTCGTTCTACAGATGAAAACTCATATGTATAATTCATAATTTAAATTTATATTTAAAGTATTGGTGTAATATTATAGTAATTGATTTTGTTTTGCACATATGAAAAAGGAAAATACAGAGCATCAAATATCGGTTTATTCAAGCTATAAATAATTTATGGGTATGTGGGACAAGATCTGAAATATGATTGCAAAAAAAGAAAACAAAAATCAAACAAAAAACATCGTCATTCAATTTTTTAAAAAAAGTTATTTAATCAATTTTTATAACAAAATTGCTTCTTAAAAATTTCTAATTCATACGTTTAACTTGAAAAACTGAATTTTGTGATGAAAAGGAAATTTAAAAAAATAAATAAATAAAAAATAGAATTATTTTTTTTAGTTTTTTCTTACTATGAATCTTACTTTAGTGTCTTCTAATGTTCAATGATAACAATATTGTAACAAAATCCGTAGAAATAATAATAAAGACATCCTCTAGAAATAGAGATAAAATCAGCGTTTCTCAAACTGTAGGGTGCACCCCCCCCCCTTAGGACAGCGAGATAGCTTTACTTGAGGGACCAAAAATATCGAAAAGTTGAAAATAAATTATATAAAATATTTATCAGTTTACTGAAAGGAAGCAAAACAAAATAAATTCCGACATAATAAAAAATAAAATGCACATTCATACAGATATAAGATACTTATAACTGTATCAGTACTGTAAGAAGTATTTGATAATTAGTTTATGAATACTAAATTAAGTGTGCACTTTATAATTAAAGTCACATTGTAGCTTTAGTGTCGAAGCATGTTATTGTTGCATTCATTATATAGTTGTGGTATGTGTGGTATGAGGAGGGCGCGATGAAATTTTTGTCTGAAAATTGGGTTTCAAATACTGAAAGCTCGAGAAGTAATCTATAAAAAAAAAAAAGATCTGTCTAAAAGAAATGATAGCAGTGATCACTGGCGCACAAATGGAGAGGGCTGGGGTGTCCATGTTCTGCCCTCCCAAAGCCCTTGATTTTTTTCGATTGATTATAATCCTATGTATATAGTACATAACATTTAATTAAGTATTTGTTATTAATAATTAATTTCATTAATTAATGCTAATTATTTATTCAATAATTAACTTTTTACTGTTTTTTGTTCCTTAAAATCAACAAATCAAAATAATATGTTGGGCGACTTATTGGGTCATGACACGAGAAGGGTGGACTTTCGACCCTGGACCTCCCCTTGAAAAATTCTTGTATGCGACTGCATGGGATGAATTATATCCCAAAGACACCACAGGAGCTATATTACTCTGATTCATTATTTAAGTTTTCAAATGTCTTTATTTCTTCTCAATCCTATCAAAAAATAATAACATGCATGGAATGTCTCATTTAATGCAGCTCCATTCAAGTCTATTAAATCTACTTAAATCTGAATGAAGTCTCTTGGTCAATAATAAACTTAAAAAATAGTATTACTAATTTTTAGTATACTGTATGGATTTTTGATAGGAGGCGTCCTTTACTAGATTTAGCAAGTTCAGTATATGTGAATTACCTGCACAGTTTTAAATTTCAGAATAAAATGTGTATTTATTTATGTTCCACTTCAAAATGTGCACTACCCATGCAACCAGTCATGAGGAAAAATAAGAATCGTCCATAATTTGTATCGAGAATTTACTTCCATATAACAGATGATAAATTAGTTTAAAGACACTCTAAAATATATGATGTTCTTAAAAGAAGTAAACAATACAATGGTTTTCTTTTATGTTATTACTAAATAAATTATATCTATAAACTCAATGAAATAAAGAGAGGGAGCAAATATTATCAGCGAGAAAAAGTTATAAAAAATGATTTATGGTTTTACTTCATATACATTCAGAAAACTATGCAAATATTTATTTTGTATAAATATCCTGACGCAAAATAATTAATTTCCCACAGTAAACAAATTATTCACATCACATAAAAAGTAATGTATTGATATCATTTATCATTGAATCAGAGATTTATAAATAATATGAGCACTCCATTCTTTCTGAGACCACACATCTGTCTTAAGAGATATATATTTCTCTCTTTCGTTTTAACACAGAATTGTCATCTTCAGATAGTTTGTTGACTGAATAAAATACTTCTGAACGAACTTAATGAAATAATGTGTTTAAAAATGCATTACAGAATACAATTTGTGACATCAATATCCTTTTGATTGCATTTTATACTTAACTAACTCGTACACCCGTTCTCCACACGGGTGTATTGAAAAATTAAACAACACAAATTAATAGACAAAGAAGTTTTTATTAAGTTGATTTTACGTGAATTGCAAATGAAAAAAAAAAAGCTTTTTGCATATCTCTGCTAAGCAAAAAACCCATTTTTGTTAATTTTTTATTCTGAAGGTCTAATAGCTGATAAAGAGGATTTTTTTAATATTTATTACGCCCCATAACTGTCTCGTGAGTCGATTTTTGAAAACACCTTCCTAAAATAATCTCTACTCAGAAAGAGTAACACATTGTTACAAACTTTATGTAATGAGCGCCCTAAAATAGTGTAAATAACTTATATCTGGATGGTAATACGTTAATATTACTTACTGTTGTATTTATTTTTTGTTAAAATTATAATATTAGCAAGCAATTGCTTTCCTTACATTATAAGGGCGATTCAATGGTAACTAAGATAAATGTTGATGGTACAGCCAAGTTGGCATCATTTGGGGCGACCAAGTTGGCAACTTGGAGATCGATTGAATGGTACAGAAGTTGCTTTGTTGTAGCGCCACCTGGTGGGGAGTTGTAATATATGCATGCCAATTTTTATAGTGATCGGTTGAATGGTGTTGGAGTGAAACGATTTCATACATACAAACATACATTTTATATATATATATATAGAGAGAGAGAGAGGGAACGTCTTGTGCTCGTCTGTAGATACATTTTGTTTCATGTTATGAGGATTAATTCATCTTTCAGTTAATTAAATTCTAAATATTTTGAGTATTTTGCATCGAAAGGAAATGGAAATAGATATATTACCCTAATAAGTAGCTAATGAGACTTACACATACCATTTGTTTGTGTATTTAAGGTTTCTTGGATTACAATACACCTTTCATTGGCAAGCAAAATTAATTACAGTTAAGACAAGTAGTACAAAACGTCAGGAATCTTGTGAGTATCATGGCAAAATGAAACAAGAAATAACAAAAATGCTTGTGCTTGTAGTTGCACAAGTAAATCATTTCGGAGAGTCCGTCCTATATGATGTCCACAATTTAATTTTGAGATTACGCATCTGTATTTAAACAGCTCTTACACCTTCACAAGAGTAACACATTAATATAAATGAAATACAGTAGGCAGTTTTCAGTACTTAAGTGGATAGAGAAATTGTGATACTCGTTAAATCTGTCGAGACTTCCAGACTGACATTGGCGTGGTGTGAAATGTTTGGATTAGAGTAGCCACCTCAAATATTGTCATTTTTATTTGACTGTTGTTCGTCATGAGTTCTCGTATCGCTCAGTGTTGCATACTTAAAAATCAATTAACCCGTTAAAAATCATGTACACACATATGCCATCACACGTTTTTCTCTCCAGGGCCCACAATTGCGCTTTTCCTGCTGTGAGACCCATGATCACATCCGAGTGATCTGAATTAGGATCGTTATTATATTAATTTTTACCAGGCACTAGAGGGCGGTTTAAGTCTATTTTTCTTTTCGAATAATGTTCCTTAAAACTTTGAACTTCAATATGTGTTTTCGGCTTCGATGTTTATGTAAAATTATATCCGGGATATTTATGAATGTAAACAACTGCGCATGTTTAGCTTTTTCGAGAAAATCAGGCATTTAAAGGTTCGTGATTTATTGCGCTCTGGATTTCTGTTTATATTTTGACTAATTTGGAAAAAGATAGATAGTTTATTAGTTTATTGGACATCAGACATTCATAATAATAGTTTCAGTGTTTATTTTATTTATTGTTCGTACATACAATAATAATTTTAATACTCAAAGAATTTTAAAAAGCAGGTCTTCATAGGACAAAATCAACGACTTATTTCTAAAGAAAAAAAAGATCGTTTGTTCTTACTGATTCATTTTTAATTCAGTAAGAAGAAACGATTCTTTCTTTTGTTCTATTGAAATCAGAATTCCCATAGCCATAAGAACAGAAAACAAAATTCTAATGTGATGTTAGAAAGCTATAAGAAATATATTTTTTAAATAAAAATTTAAAAAAAACGGTATTAGCTGTTATTTAAAATATTTGTATCAGTTCAAGCCACAACAAGTTTATGTGAGAGTAAATTTATCGTTTGGGACTGGCCAGATAGTATTTTGTAATTTTTACGTCTATGTTATTTAATTCATCATAGTAAAAATAATTAAAAGAGTACCTTGTTTTTAATAAAAAAGAAGACGTTTTCTTTAAACTCGCAATTGTTTTTTTAAATATAATGAAAATTTTTGAGCTGTATATTTAGATATTATTAGTTATAGCAAAGTGTAAATTTTAGCGTATTCGATAACATTAAAGATTTTATATAAATTTAAGAATGAAATAGGCTTATAGAAGGGAAATTTGCCCGGTCGTGTGCGTGCGTATACTCTGGGAACGTTCGGGCGTGTGGAAACGCTTCTTGGTCCTTTTGCCGGCCCTGAAGGGGTAATATTTTAATCTGAATTTATATGAACTTATTTTCTGGATATTTTCTAATTTCATTTCCAAAACAAAATTATAAAGGCTTATTCTCTATTATATGAGAAGTGTAATAAAATGTACGATAATTGCTCATTAACGAAATAAATACAAAAGAAAAAAATAAGTTAACTTATTTTTATTAGCACTCTTACATTTTCTTTCTCAAAAATATGCGTGTGTTGTGAAATCCTTGCGTTTAATATTTCCTAAAAAGGTTCAGTTTTATTTCCTTATAATAATAAATTTTTTTTAATGTACTTAATATTTGTAATAATGAACACGAATTTTTGAAAGCACTTTCATTTCAAAGGAAACGCATACCAACAAGTTTGTGATAAAAATCTAAAAAAAATACAAAAGAATGTAAAAAACACTGATCAGTACTCAAAATTTTTGATTTTTTCTTTAAAAAAAAATTGGATTCATACGTATAATAGATGTTAACGGTCAGTTTTTAATTTATAAAGTTAATCAAAGAACAATTTTTTCCATTTTCCTAGACAAATGGTAACTTCTCAATTTTCTCAAAAGGACTTTATCAATGTTATCATAAAGCCCTTATAATATTCACAATCATCAAGCCATTACGGTACATCTCAAAGGAGTAAAGTTAGGGATTAACAACAGTATAGAAAAAAGTGAAGAAAACTCTGGCGTCAGTGTAATGAGCCGAGTGACGTAATTCGAGATTAAGCGACTTCTTAATAAATCTAGAGCACCGGACATTCCTTTTTCACTTCACTTTACTAGGGAACACCATCTATTTTTACCTGACTACTATGGTTTTTGAACTCCTCGAATTGATGGAAGTTCTGGCAATGGGCCAATCCATAAGGAAGCAGAATTTTGTTTTAATTGCGATGTGTCAGTCAGTATATGTATATGTTTAAATTATCTTATTATAATTTATT
This sequence comes from Trichonephila clavata, assembly GCA_019973975.1. NCBI lineage: Eukaryota > Metazoa > Arthropoda > Arachnida > Araneae > Nephilidae > Trichonephila > Trichonephila clavata. Next base: position 152,309 of record BMAO01012919.1, read on the forward strand.
CTAGAATAAATTTAAATTTTTACAAAAAATACTTTGTTCAAAACATTAAATGGAAATACTATCTTCACAACTCTTGTTATTTTATATATTAAACTATTGTTACGTTCTAAATGCATTTAAATAAGTATTTAAATAAGTATTAAATAAGTATATATTTTGCTTTGTATTAAAAGGAAATTTATGTAGAGTTATTGTCTTCCATATTATCGGTCAATTCGTCGAAAGGACAAATTTCAAAAGGGAAAATATATGTCTGCCTCTCTCTTCTTCATGAAATATTGCTTCCAAAACCATTTCCTTGATGTCCTTAATACTTGTATACACCTAAAAATGGTTTTAGAAATTCGATTTAAGTCCCAATATATTTTGCCTCTAAATTCCTTATTATATTTTCATTAAAGTACCCGACAACTTTTTTTTAAATAGAGACACAAAGATTTTTTTTGTAATTTTTTAATAAAAATCTGCCAAAATTAATAAGATAAAAACATTATTATTATTAAAATGGGAAAAAATGGGTACCTATTTACAAAAAAATACATAAACGGGCCTTTTCGAGTACCAAAAGTTTATGAACAAATATTCAATTTTTCAACTCTGATATGTTGCTATGTTATTCATTTTTGAAATAACGTTCAGGATAAAGGATATTTTAATTTTTACAAAAACTAGAGCACTTTATCTGATTTATTATATGAAATTGATTAAAATAACAGTTATTATATTAGCAAAAGGACCTATAAATCTTGTAATAAAACATTGATTCATAAATCTGAAGGTTAAAACACTTCTACTATTAAACAGAACATGCACAAAAAATTTCAATTAATTATTTTCATAACTTTTTCAGCAATCGCTGGCCTTGTTTGAGTATTTAAAAAAAAACATTTCGAGTAAAACGCATTTTAAAGTATGACATCTTACTTAAAGCAAAGACATCTGCTTTTACTAAAACACTTGTAATTTTTGCTCTATTAAAATAGAAAATAAAGGAAAATCTTGGAAAATAATATACTTGTTTTTTTATATATATAAAGCTAATAAAATGGTCTATAAAGTAAAATCATAAAATAAATTTGTCAGTTTTTATAAATTTGTCAGCAAAATTCGTCATTTTAAGGTAGTCAAAAATAGACAAATAAAAGGGAAGAATTGACGTCCTATAACGCATTATTAAGCCTTGGAATTCTTAGTCCTATGCTTAAGAGAATGCATTTGTATATAATTTATATATTTATACAAACGCCAGACATTTGGCCTCTAGACCATTAGTCTCTATATAGCTTCCTAATACTTAAGAACAATGGAATTAAAGGACAATAATGCAGTGCATACGATAATAGGGTCTTTATTCATGGATTGTCCAGAATCCCAAAAAGTACAGGCAGAAGTGTCCTTTAGTCGAATTTTAAAAAAAAGGTTACTCAAAAAGTCATGCTTAGTCAAAAGATGAAATAACGCCACGGCTGCAGGACGAGGAAATCTAGAATGACTGAGTTTGAACTAGTGAGACACTCCGCTGCATTTCCCTTAGCTTCATTTTATACGTAGTAGGCAAACCTTCTCTCAATTTTAATTTAATTAGGAGTTTTTCAGAATTAAAAATCATATGGTTATTAGTGGTTTATAGAATAGTTGTTCCCTTTTTCCAGGAAATCGGCTCTTTCACTTCCCTGGATACCACAATGAACAGGAACCCTGTATCCAGTTAAGTCCGCTAGAGTGTTGAAAATCCTTCTACATTCAGAAATTCATTCGGAAGTGCAAACTTTAATGTTGGAGATGGCCTGGCAAAGTGGCTATGCCATCAGACACAATAACATCCAGAAGAAAATAACTCTTCCGATCGCTTAATTGATTGATAGCAATAAATAAAGCCACAACTTCACCACAAAAATAGGTAGTATCTCTTCCCAGTACCTTTTAGAATGCAAAATGTTTACAATAAACTCCTGCACCAGCTCCAGTACATCTCTCAATTATAAATCCATCGATGTAAGTTCTATATTATATGTCTGTGTCTTCTACAGTTTTACTTTTCCTTCTTGATGTTCTTTTTTTCTTTTAAGTTAGATTATAATGAATTAGTGTTATGTATACATACATAAGTGCTTTTGTATGATTATTATCTTAAAATAAATAAATGCGTTTTTTATTTAAACTTTTACAATTTTAGCACAATATCACCTTAAAAATGTTTTGTTCAAATTATGTAATAGATGTATAGAATTTTTTTATTGATTGTAGCTAATTTTTCTCTAATTAATTCGAGAAAAATTCGTTTACTTAAATATTATTGACTTGAATGAAAAGTAAAATGTATAACGAGGATTAAACTATTACGTTATTTCATTCTAAGCATCAAAAAAAATTAGCACCTTTAAAATCTAAATTCAAAAATCTTGTGCAATATGTGTCACTGAATTCAACTAAAAGTAACTAATATTTACAAATTTAAATGGAGAGGAATTCACTTCACTGGAAAATAATTACTGTGCAACAAATACTTTTAACCCAGTGGCTCTTAAACTTTCAAATTTTTTTAGAACAATTATAACCCCGTGCATCACACAAGGTGGCTTACATAGAGGTAGGTGTGAAGTACGCATCCCAAAGGAAAGAAGGAATACAACACAAACTCCCATGCCCTCTCCTGGATTCGAACTCAGGCCCTACGCCACCGCAGTCAGCGTCACTAACCATTATGCTGGATGAGTGGAAACTTTCAATATTTGCGACCTAATTTTCATTCATTATTTACATTGCCCTCCGCCATACACAGTAAAAATATATTAAATTTAACTAAATTAAACTCAGTGGCGCCACAACCCATGAAATCAAAGGCCTACTTACCCATCTCAATTTTTGTGACCTTGGATGATGAGGTGCAGGTCCAGATGTTCCGGTAAGGGGGTCAACCCAACTCGAACAATGTATTAAATACAATAATAATATACTGTGACGCGCTAAAGCTACAATACGACCTTAATTATAAATCGTACAAATCATCAAGTTACGTTTTAAATTTTATATACATTACTTTTAAGTAATAAATATTTGAAGTAATTTATTTTTATATATATAGTTAAAAATAAGAAAGGAAAAATAACAAATAACTCTTATTGTATGACTTAAAAGCCTTTATCTTTTAAGTAATACTATAAGAGTTATTTGTTATTTTTCCTTTCTAATTTTTAAATTGGAACAGATTGCAAAATAATTTTTATCAAATTAAATATTTATTTTCTCAAACATCCATATAGACCTTAGCTAGATACAGAAAAATAATTTAGTGTCACAATTTCTAATATTAAAACTTCCTTTGCAAAACCTTTATTCCAAAATATAAGCTCATATGATTCATTAGTTATTATTAAACTTACTCTTAACTTAGTATTGTTAAACTAAATAGCAAATACATTGTGCAGTACTTATACATTTATAAGTGTATTATATCAGTGTAAATGTAAATTTTATTTTTTTATCATTTCATAATGTATATAGTTTACATTTCTTTTAGAAAATAATATATATATTTTTTAAAATAATCTTTGACTTTTTGATTTTTTGATATACTTGCCTCCCCATGTAGAGTTATCCCGCCCCTCTAACGGTTCACTTTCCACAATTTGAGAATCGCTGATTTAACCATTACGTTTGTTATTTTAAACTACACCTACAAAATATCATTCAATTTTGTCTATATTCCAAAACTCATGTATTTTGTATGTGTTCAGAGTCAAATACGGCTTCTTCTTTTCAGCTCACCAATACCCATTCGTCTGCCATTTAGACATAGTATTGAATTGCATGTCATTAGAAAAACAATTTTACAGAAAAATTTTAAAATTCTATCTTTGAATGCATCACTACAATTGACGAGTACTTGCATATCCCTCCCAATTACCTCCAAAAGTCCTCATTAAGTCCACGAGTCTTATTGTTTGCCGATTTCTATTATGTTCCATTTTTCCACATTCCATTAATTATCCGCCGTCAATTCTGAAGAAGGTTTTTAAAAGATAACTTTGAATTTAAAGTGTGTGTGTGTGTGTGTGTAAATTCGGAAATTTTTGAGGTTATATGTATGCCCTTAATGGAATGCACATCGGGAAATTTTTCCGAAGCCACGAACACATTTGATGCGGATATAAAACATAGATTATATATATACACACTGGGGTGTCCAAAAATTAAGCATAATTGATAATTACGTGAATAAAGAAGGAACTGTAAATCAGAATGGCGGGATACGTGATATGCGAGTGTAAAATGGTTATAAAATAAGGAAGCAAATCAAAAGAATGCTAATAATAAATTTTACTATACAAAGTAGCAGTTTGAAAGAAAACTGAGCATAGAAAGGACTTTAAATAAAAAACGAAAGAAAACCTTAAATAAAATACTGATGCTGCAGTTTAATAAGGTGTGTGGTCACCTCTGACAGCCAGGCACGCGGCACAGCGATTTACCAAGCTTGCTATGAGATGATGAATGAGTTGTGGATTCAAACGGTTCCGAGCTTCTCTTCAGTTCTGTAACGGAGCTTGGTTGGTGCGAAAAGGGCTGCAATTTGTCTCCCAAGCATATCCTATACATGCTCGATAGGATTCAAATCAGGGGAGTTCGCAGGCCACGAAATGCGCTGGATATTTTCCGTTTAAGTAAGTCATCAATCAACACCGCTCGGTGACATGGCGCATTATCATCCATGAATATGAAGTCAGGACCGACAGCACCTCGAAACAAGCAAACATAAGGCTCAAGAACTTCGTCTCTGTATCTTTGAGCAGTCACAGACCCCGTGTCAAAGAAATGGAGGTCTGTGCGGCCGTCCATCATGATGCCTGCCCATACCATTACTCCCCTTGATGGAAAATGATGTCTTTCCCTTATGTTTGTTGGTTCAAAACGTGTTCCACGTTCTCTCTATATCGTTACCCGTCGAGAATCAATATTCAGACTAAACCGGGATTCGTCACTGAAAATCACATTGAACCACTCTCCTATGTTGCTGTTTCAAACTCCAGTTCAAACAAGCGCGTTTATGCGCAAACGTGAGGAGAATGCAAACTGCTGGTCCTCTCGCATACAGGCCAGCATGATTGAGTCCCCTGTAAACAGTTTGTCTCGAAATTCGTATTTCTGTGGCGACTGTGAGAGCGCCGAACCCAGTGCTCTGGCAGTACTGCCCCTCTAAAGTCGCACACTTATTACCATATATCGGTCTTGGCGAGGGGTTGTGACTCTTGGTCGACCTGATACTGGTTGTCGGGTAACATCTCCCGTTCTTTGAAACCTCTGCCACAGTCTTGAGATCACAGACTGGTCCACATTCAGAATTCGAGACACTTCGGTTTGTGATCGTGAGGATTCCAGCATTACAAAGATTCTTTCTTTCGTAAACATGTCCAATTGGCGTCTTTGTGCCATCATTCACCTTGTTTGATGGTTAAAAACATTCCTTCGCACAGCAGTTGCACGAAACTTGTCTGAACTGCCTACGCTGCTTGAATTGGTTTCTCTGCGTTCCGACATGCGCTGGTGTTTCGCGCAGGACGTAGTCGACTGAAAAGTTCTGCATAAACCCAATGTTTCTTCTTCACCCAATTAATATCCGCAAGAAATTTGGAATAATTTTACGAATATTTACTCCTTGTTTTTCGCATTTTACGATTTATGCTTAACTTTTGGACACCAGTATATATATATATATATGTGTGTGTGTGTGTGTGTGTTTTACAATGTCTTGTCATTCATAGAACTAGTCTTTCCGAAGTAGCCTCAGATTAAAATGGATAAGGTATGATTTACACAAAATTTTCTGATTTAACGATTTTCAAAATTTTTATCGTTGCCCCTATGTGTAGGTATTATTTAAAACAGATTTTGTGCTCAAACTTTCATAAAAGTTAACTATTTAATTTTGAATAAAAAAAAGTAAAATTATGAAGTGATTTTAAAATGCTACTCCTCTCATAAAATTAGGCATTCCCACATGGTATATGGTTTACAAGTTCGTTAAACTATGTATAATAAAGTTTATATGACATTTGTGATAATGTGATTAGTATTCGTACATGTTCCTTAAAAAATGTATATATTCTAAATCCAAATATTTTTAAAAATATAAGTATCGCTTTAATTCATAATGCATACCATTTTTTATTACATATATTATTAGCAATAAATGTGGAAAAACATTGACATAGTATTAAAAAAAACGTAGCATTTTAAATGAACACAATCTAGTTATTTTATAATTCAGAGATAATTCTCTTTAAAATTTTGATTTGCAATTGGGATGTGAATAAAAATGAACGTAACAGCTATTATAAATCTGCGTTTTTTAAAGTTTAGATCTTTCAAATTTTGCGAGAATTTATAAAAGATAATTTAAGCTAAAAATGTTATATATATTTGGTTTATTGATCAATTTTTGTCAATTGAATCGTACTGTTTCTCTTTCAATTTTAATGGAATAATGAAGTCAATTCATGAGGGTCACATGATAAAAATAAACAAGACTTCTTCATTGAATTCAAAACAGACATCAAACTAATAGTACTTGTTGTTCTACTTGTAAAACTTAGATAAAACAATATTATTATTGGATAAAGATGTTCAAATGTTATAAAAAATAAAATTTCTTCAAAAAGATTTTAAAATTAAAAAAAAGACTTATTTTAAGCATGTTTTTTTAAATAAAATGTATTTTGTAAACCTCTGAGTGCGCTATTATTCTTGACAAATAAGTACATTTTAAGCGAAAGTTTCTGCAAAGGGCAAGAATTGGCAACAACGAGGTGCATGAACTGATTAGCTGGAAACGCATGGTTTCTTTTGTTGTGTAACTATGTCGATTGAGTTTTTAAATTGATTGGGTACTAACACTTGATTGTCATTATCATGTGACTGTGACGTCACTTGAATTTAGTTCATTACAGCTTTGAATTAACGAGCTTACCAAAGTGAATAAAATAAATAAACATTATCTATAGTATACCACGTATTCATATACCTTTGTATACAAATTTAATGGTAAAAACAGAATGTTAACACACTTGAGTATGAGATACTGTTCACGAGTTTTTCAGATCTTTTTTTGCAAGCGAACACACCAAGTTAAATTAGTGAAATCACATACATGCACAGAAAAAGATAAATTGCTTTCTAAAATAAAAAAAAATTAAAAAAATAATAATTCATGTAAATTTTGAGGGAAACTACAGCCGTCAAAACCCCCACTTATTATTTTTTTTTAAAAAAAAAAATGTATACTTTAAAAAAAATTTCTTAGAAATATTTTAGAATTAATTCCTTTATTTTAAATGAGGATTTGAAAATGCTTTACAATCACATATACTGCTAAACAGAGAATTTTCAAAATATTCCAAAATTAGTTATGAAGGAATAATTTAACTAGTTTCTATAATAATTAATAGATATATAGAGAAAAAAATTCCGATCTCCACTTCCTGTCATTTGATGGTTGATTCCGAACGATTCGAAAAAATGTCTTCCAAAAGGCGAATTTCATCATTGCCAAAGCATCTCTGCGTGGCGTCTTTAGAAAGTGTTTTGAAGGTTTGACACAGAGAAGTTTCCTATCAATGCCATCTGGTGGCAATAGAGACAAAGATGTATGCGTGAAAGATGCGGAGATCTTTTGATTTTTCTGAGAGACGGCGGGGAGTGTTTCAGAGGTCGATGTGGGTGTTCTTTTTATTCGTGAGAATGAAACGATCGAATGAAAGGCCTTTTTCCTCCAAGGAGAAAAGTGAAACTTTATTCATAAACACAGAATAAAAACTGGAATTAAAAATACAAAGCGGATGCTTTTGTGTTAAGAAAATCTGGTATCCTTCAATTTGTGTGTAAAGGATTGGTCTATTTAAATATTTCTGATGATTTAAATAATTGTCGGTTTTGTGTTTTTTTATCTTGTTTTGTTTCACCAAGATTTCGAGAGTTACACAACATAATAGAACAATATGGAATAATTAACATACTTAATATTTTAGTTTCATTAAATATTTAAATATAATACAGTGGAGGCTCAATATATACCTTATTCGTATGTTATTTTTGAATGAATCTTGTTTTAGAAAAGAAATTTACTTTCAATTTTTTTTTATTTAGAAATAAAGGCTGTTAAACATAATTTTAAAAATACTTAAGCAACACTTTGCATTAATAAAGACCAATCATTTGTTAAGGGTTTGAGGATTCACACCGATAAAATAATTTCACAATCGTAGAAGAAAACAAAAGGATAAAAGAAAAATATGATTTGGCGTTAGTGTCCATTAAAATATACAGGATATTCCAAAAATGGTTACCCCAACTCGGCACAGCCAGATTCTTCATTGGGAATGCATTAAAATTGTCCAAGGAACTCTGTACCTGTATGATCCACAGTTTACGTGAAAAACATGAAAACCAAAGTATGGACGTCATAGCCTTAAATAGCAGTATTTTAAAATATTTGAAAGGCATATGCTCAAAGTGTCCACCGAACATATTGAGGCTGACATGAGTGCGCCGTGAAATAGACGAGTGCACACGTTGCAGTAGCGCAATTTCCAGCAAACTACAAGCGAATTTTTTTTATTTCTAATGGGCTGTGAATTGGTGTTTTACATTGTGAATGACCTAGTACATTCCCTGAAGATGGTACCTCTTTTTAGTGCGGCACATTATAGGTGGATACCAATCGCAGCAGGTAATTTTGACGCCCAGTTTCCTTCCTAGAGGGAGGCACGGGGAAAGAGACAGGATGGTCTAGTCCCTCCTTTGCAAGAGTTTCAGCTAATTCGTTTCTGTACATATTGGCAATGGATAGTATCCTTTAAAAATGTACTGATAATGATGATGGGATATGATCTTAACTTTTCGTAGGCTATGCAAAACTGATTTTATCTCCTATGTGGGCCCACAGTGTTTGAGTCTGTTTGTGACATTTCGATACACCGATTCCTTTAGATGGCCTCAAAGGAAAAAAAATTCAACAATGTGAGGTCTAATAATCATGGCAGCCACATGTCAGAGCCAGTGGCCGGATATGTCATATCCAGCTAACAACGTACGAGAACACATAAATGTGTCAGATCCTTATAATGCACCCTCATTCATTCATCATCAAGCATCATCCTATACTCTATATTTCTCGTAAACTATGGATCGTACAAGGGCAGTTCTATGTAAACTTTTTATGTACTCTTAACGAGAAATCTGGTTGTTCAGAGCATGTGCTCTCTGTTTCGAACACGCCGTATGTGTTATATGCCAATGGAAAACAATGTTACAAAAATTCCTCAAACTTCTGAAAAATGGTTGAAATTATATTAGTTTGTTGAAGTGATAACTTCTTAAGGCGCGTTTTGCCGAAGAGGGAATTTAAACTAAGCGTCAGGTTCGGATGCGATACCCAAGTCGGCACTGCTCGGCTCAAGTAAGGATCGTGCTCAAGTCGGCAGACACGAGCTTAATTTTGAATAAAAAGCTTTTTAGGCGCGTGTTTTTTTAAATAAAAATACCATGCACAGTTTCCTGTGACGTTTTATTTCCTATATTTAAATAATTTAAATATCATGCAGAATAATTCCACTGAACTCCAGCAAATGAATGAGGGAAGAGGAGCGCAAGCAAAAATAATTGAAGAACAAAAAGATTATTTGGTACTTACGTATTATCGCAACCGTATTGGCGACATTATATGAATGTTTGCACATTGTTGCCAATTGAGCTCGTACGACACATGATAAATCAGGGTTTCCAACTTGGCGAGCTCTCTTGAAAGTTGACATTTTTGGGATAGTACCCACAAGTAACATATAAACATATATATATTATACAAATATAATCTACATATAAATAATTAGACTAATCTGGATTTAAATCGAATATCCTGATGTATAAACATATAAGAATGTGTAATTATTTAACCACATTTTTTTGCCATTTACGGAAAATGTATAAAATAAATACATCCACCAATGAATGGGCAGAAAATAGAGAATTGTTTTACGCCTGCCTGTGAAAATGTCTTAAAAGATGACATAGTAAATCCGAACAATTGGATACTCTTGCCCAGAATAAATCGGAAGTTTTCCCTTCTATCGCATGTGGTTATAAGCACAAACACCATTTTGTTAATGTCCACAATGTTTATATCTTATACGATACACAAAGCTACTTACATCGCAATGAAAGTAATGCATTCCTTTAATATTTGTTTCCATTATATCGTTATTTTGCATTGGATTATTATGCAAATTAACATTTCTTTCTGTATTCCTTGACAGGCTTTCTAGTCACAACGAGATGAAGATAATCATCTTTTTTCATTGAAGCAATTTCCAGATAGTTTAAAAAACGTGACAAAAGATTTCCGGAGAAGATTAATGGATGAACGAGTTTGTAACAAATATAAGGAAAAATAAAAAGAGTTTAGACAAAACAGAGCTGTTAATCATAGCATTCTTCTACATTGTAGAAAAATGACATAAAAGAAATTTATTACCGAAGATATACTATTTAAAAATTTGTAACAAAATTGATAGGAAACCTGCAGAAAAATAATATAATAAAAAAAAGGATAAACTTGAGTTTTTGTTTTTTTGTTAGTTCTGGAGCAGATTGTTTTTAAATCAGTAAAGTGATTATATTTTCATTTTGTCGTAAAGCACAACATAATCACGTATCCACAATTTAAAAGTAATAGAATGGCACGAAAAGGATTAAAAAAAATTACTAAACACATCTTTTCATAGCTGTTTTGTTTTTAAATATTTTTCTTATTAAAGTGTGTAAATGGTTAATATTTAATGGACTTGATTTCCATTACAATATGTTATTTTCTAATTTTTTTTATTGCGTAATTCATGGCTTTTGTAGTTTAAGTTTGTGGAAAATGATAAAATATTTCATCGCTTTAGTTATCTTTATTGGAAGATAAAATATGTTTTACACAAAGTACGAAAAGTCATCGTTATTATTAAAATATTAAGGGTAAAGTTAATTACTTCTTAATCAAAAATGTGGCCGTAGTAGCCTAGTGGTCAAAAGGTAACGGACTCGCGGCTGGCGTGTCGTGAGTTCAAGCCTAGTACTGCTGAAGACTCGCCATACAGGCATGCGCGGTAAATCTGTCGAAGCTCAAACGTCCTCCCGTTGGTGTAGTGGACAAGTTACTAGAGGAGGTGCGCAGTAGCGCGCACAGGAATTTTTCAAGGGGGGGGGCGATCAAGGGTCGAAAGTCCACATTTTCGTACCATGCTCCAATACGCTGCTCATCATATTCTTTTGATTTTGTCGATTTTCGGGAACAAAAAACAGTAAAATTTAATCATTGAATGAATAATTAGCATTAATTAATAAAATTAATTATTAATAATCAATACTTTTTAAATTTTACGTACTATATACATAGGACTATAATCAATCAGAAAAAAAATCATGGACTTTTCGGGGGTCTGGTCCCAAAGGACCATGTGGGCGCCACTGGTGTGACGTCAATATTAACTCACATTCTTAATCAAATGTCGTTTACGTATAGAATTTGTGGGCAATTGGTGAAGGCGAATTCATTTCTACAAGAAGCTTTCACTAAAATATCGAAAGCATTTATCGATAGTTGCGCCGACAGATTACAAAATACATTTTCAAAAACATATCAATATCAAGGAGAAATACAAATTCCAATACTTTTACAATTTTTAATCTCGGGTTAGAATAAAGTTATGATCTGCTATGTAAAAAATGAAGAAAAAGGAAATCCTAAATTTAAAAAATATAGAGAAAAAAGCTTACCTTTGCTTTCAAGAGGAGTTTCGTGAAAGGAGAGTAAATTCTCTTATTGTCATCAAGGAAAAGTAAAAAACAATTCGTTTGGGTTAGTGGATTTATGCATTTTTCTTCAAATGAGCTCCGAAAAATTAGAATCGAATGGATTCGCACATAATCAAATATTGATCATCATGAAAATTTTATATATATATATATATATATATATATATATATATATATATATATATATATATATATATATAAGCATACTTTCCTCAAACTAGCTATTATTTCGTACAGAGCTTCGAAAGCGCGAAGAACTTTCATTACAGTCTTGCTGCCTTCCCAAATATATCCATCACTCGATTCCTTTTCATCCACGAGCATAGCTTTCTAGAAGACCGTACATTCGACACATTTGCCCTTATCTAAACACTACTGTATCGCATACATTTTTATTTCTTTTCAAATCATAAGAAGCCTAAATTATACTTCTCAGACACTGTTATTCAGAGTAATTTCAATGAACAAATTCAAAAACAAAAATACTAAATTGAAGGGGAAAAAAACGGAAAAAGTTTGTAAACCTGCGATTCGCGAAGTACTTAAAAAAATGATAATTCTTAGCAAGAATGTTGAGTCTTATATTTCTTAAGGACAATAAGGGGTTTATCTAAAAATCGTCTGTCTTTATAAAACAAGCAAATTTAAAATAACGAATGGCAATCAAGTACAAAGAATCTCTAAACCATTTGGAATAAGACCACATTTTAAATTAAATCAAACAATCTGCCAGAATGAAATCATCATCTCACCATGAACTCTATAAATAAAGTCGCCAAATTCAACTATCCCATTACTCCACACCCTTGTCTGTTTTTCAAAACAAATCTTAATTTTTATTGACGACAAAAACATTTTTAGTACATAAATTTAACTATTTTACATTATTAATGAACAATATCTGCGTCATCTTGACAGCTAAAATCCATTTGAAACTGATTTGAGTGTAATAAAATCATTATAGAACTATTATTAAATTCGGCTGAAAAAGAACGTAGCCGCAATTCTAGTAAGTATCCAAAGTTTTTAAGTATTCGAATTAATAACTTTAATTATATTATATATATATAATATATAAGGAATTTTTGTACAGAGATACAGTTCGCTATGCTATTTTTAATAAAACTTTTAAATTAATCCAATTTAACTTAACCTGGCATCACTTGTGTGAAAAAAAGAGACCTAAAGTTCTCGCGCAGGGTGTGTCATATACAAAGGGATTGCAATACCGGGATACCGAATACCGGTATTTTGAGCCATTTGTATATTTTCGAAATACCGGTATTCGCAAGTTTCTACTCCGGATTTCAGTATTTACTAGGAATTTTTTTAATTGTTTCTTATATGTTCAGGGTTGCCAACATATAGCAAAATATTATACGCCTTTGTGGTTATATTATAGTTTTAATATTGCACCATGATTAAAAAATATTATGAATTAAATAATTTTACGTCCATTTCAGAAGGTGAAGATATTAAACGTCTTTATTCCGCTCATTCAATTGTTCTTATTTTAATTTTTCCTAGATAGTTCTACAGTTCTAAGGCAATTAATTAAATCCATCATCAGATTTTTTCCCATTGCGAGATACAACGGTGTAAAAGACTATTAATCTGAACTTAAAAATATAGACATATATAAATCATTTCTCTGACAAAAAGAACTAAATACACTACTCCTAACTAAGTTCTCGTTGAGAAAGAAATAAAATATCGAAGCTCCTCTGCCTTCCTTCATCCATTTACACCTGTTACTAAAATAGCTCCCTAACGGGCGAAGATAATTAGACTGTGAATACAAAGGTGCATCGCACAATCAAGAGAAGTTATAAAATATCTGAATCACATCGAAGGCCAAAACTGAACTATTGCAGCTCAGAGCGATATTGCACTTGCACAGGATTCGTAGTCTGATATTCGTGTCTTAGAAACCAAATTGTACTTGTGAAAAAAAATGCGTAATATTTCGATATTTTTTAAATTAATGAGTTTGTTATTCTCATTGCATCATACTTTATGATTCAAAATGTTTTTCAGATTCATTATAAATATATATGCTTATAAATAATAGCCCATAATAAACAACAAGAATAACTTTAAAGAAAATAAAAAAACTCAGTTGATAATACTTTGGTTTGTTTTCATTATTAAAATGTTGGAAAGAACATGATGGCACAGTGTAAAAAATGTTCTAGATTTAAGAAGAAAAAAGATTAATCAAATCAAATTTGATCAAGTTTATTGTAAATTTTCTTAATTTTTTTCCCGCACAAACCAATACACATTCAGAAGAATTCGGTACAATTATCGAAGATGACGATGCCACTAATGTCAATAATGAAAAGGAACTGTCTCTTGAACAAAAATTAGAATTAACGGTTACTAAAAAAATTTCAAAAAACTAAAATACAGTACAGAAATAAGCAATATCAAAAATTATCCGACGGAAATCTATTTATTTGAAGATGATGGGTACAGAGGTAAATACGTGGAAAAGGTATATCGCGCATTGCTAATAGTATCACCAACTAGCGTAGATGCCGAAAGAGCGTTTTCAACAGCTGGTAATTTTTGCACAAAATTCTGTTCCAGGCTTAATGGCAGTACAGTTGATGTATTTTGTTTTTTTAAGAACACATTTCAAACATTTAACTTTTAAAACATTAAGAAAATTTCAAGAATTTGTAATAGTACGACAGACTGAATAGTGCTATTTGCACTTTTTTCTGTGATTCTTTATATACTGTTATAATTTATGAGTTAAAAATTATTTCTTGTGATATTTACACTCTCTAATAAAACTGGCAAGTAAAACTAAGAAAAAAACACCCGTGTTTTCTTTCTTTTTCTAAAATTTCTAATGCCGGTATTAAAACCGGTATCCCGGTATTAAGTTCTAAGAAATACCGAATACCGGTATTGAACTTTTGGTCTGATATTGCAATCCCTAGTCAAACCCAAGGGTGTTTACATTGTATGTTTACCGTAAAATTTATATACAAAGGTTGAAAAAGGAGAAAAGTAGGAAGTACAACATGTTTATTATATTTTTCACACGTAAATTTAGTTTTTTTGTTCTTTTTATAAGGGTATTCAGTGCATTGTTCATACACTCCTTTAATCGCGTCGTGAGTGGGTGCGATGTTTTCACTGGATCTTAATTTTTTTTTTTTTTTTTTTGTCTTTTTAAACTAAACATGTAGGAGAAAACTTTTTTATTCTTGAAATTTAAAAATTTTGGAATTTCTTTTTTATTTTCTCTTATTTCGTTCCAGCAATAGTTTTTTATTTTCAAAAGTTCATCTGAAATTGGATAAGATGTGTACCAGTTATTTCCTTTTAAATTACGTTCTTCTCAAATTTTTTGTGTCTCTAACTATAAAACATTTATTTTCAACAGTGTCTCCTTTTTAACACGCTTTTATAAGTTTCACGTGCATGTAACGGAATCTTAGAACTCGATTTTTACCCATTTAAAAAGATCGGATTCATTCGAAATTTCGCACACTTGCCAAGGACCGATGACAATACAATAATTTCATAATTTAGTTCCCTTGTCCTTTTCAGGATCGTCAGGAATAATGATAATCAGATTTGGCGACAATTCCATATACAACTTCCAGATTTGGAGTCTTATTGCATATACCATTTTTAAATTTGGCAACTTGTTCCATATACCATTTCCAGATATGGCGACTAATTTCATACATCATTTCCAGATTTGGCGACTTATTTCAGATTTAGCGACTAAAATAATAAGTTGTAACCCTAAAGCGAGTGTTTTGAATTTAAAGCTATTTATATATGCAAGTGTAAAATACACTTGCCGTTAATAGAAACAAAACAAAAAAAGTGTTCTGTATCTGAGAAAGTGGAGGTTGGGTGTGTGTTAGCAATTGCTTACCATAATATAAACATTTTTCTGAAAATTAAAATAAAAAAAAGGCTCGTGCATGTAAAAAAAATAATAATTTGCGTTCTAACAGCAAAATAGTTTTTATTTTTATAAAGCAATACACGTTTAGTGATGATATGAATTTACATGAAAGGAACACGTTTAAAATGTGTAAAAACGATTGACACTTCATATTGAATTGTTTTTATTGACTCGCTTTCTTTAATGTCTGTCCGGGAGGAATTTTGTAATTGATTTTAAACTGTGTGACTTTCCGAGAAGCTGGAGACTTGAAATTTGGACCATAGCTCAGAAGTGGATGACAATGCATGAAAATGTGAAAAAAGAAAACAAAAATGAAAAGGAGGAATTTTATAATTTTTAGTCCGTTATAAAAACATGGTACATTATTTTTTTTTAAGTCGAACTTTTTCTTCTTTACACACTTTTATTTGTTTGACCTTTTCAAAAGAGACGGAATCTAATATAACGATACGGGACTCATCCGAGGCCTCGTAAACGGAGAGAATAAATAAACTTCAGACCCGTTAATTAATATCCATTGAAGAGCAAGAGTAATTCCACAGCCACATAATTCCAGCTTCAAATATCAAACTCAAGGATAAATTCAACAATGAATGAATAATAGTTTAAAAAAATTAAAAAACACGCTTTTATTGTATTTCGAACTAAAAAAATGAAAAATAAATTATAGTTTGAAAAAAACTAAAAAACACGCTTTTATACTGAATCGAACGAAAAAGTAAAAAAAACAATTCTTAATAAAGAATAAAATGATTATAACGAAAAAATGAATGTCATTGGGGTAAAAACGTGGGTGTTCTATAAATGTATCAATTGTTATAATTTCTAACTTCTATTCCGAAAAGATGAATTTGTGTAAAAATGTAGTACAAAGCACCCCACGCTTTTACCACAATGACATTCATTTTCTCGTTAATCATTTTATTATTTATTAAAAATAATTTTTTTACTTTTTAGTTCGATTCAGTATAAAAGCGTGTTTTTTAGTTTTTTT